>CM076582.1:115140063-115221975 GCA_034641835.2 Pinus albicaulis
TTTTAAAACAAGCATAAAAGCATCTAAATTCAAATCAAAGAAAACTGATCTAAATTTATGATTGATTTTTCAGAATGTAAACTATGCAGTTGTAATCTATGCACAGTGCTCATATTTGTTTAATGAGAATTCTAATTATGCAAATGTGATATATGCAAGAGATTCTCAAAAACAAGATGATTCTAATGTAATCTAAGAACCAATCAAGTGCAAGTCAAGAAAATTAGGTGAGAGTTCCAAAGATCAAAAAGTAAAAACACTCAAAGGCGATTAACACTCATACACAATTTAGCCCCCCACCCCCCGACAAATGAGGGGAAATTTTTTTTTTGCAAAAACAAAAGAAAAAAGATGCAAAATTGTGAAAATACTGAGACAAACCTCCAAGTAATGACCAAAGGAAATCAAATTAATAATTTCTCAATAAAGAGACTCAAAACACCCAATTAACTTAATGGAGATTGATGAGATGAAAAATTTGCTGAAAGAAATTCATAAACAAGATATTTTTGACAGAAAAATACAGATCCAGGTAGATGCTAAGAATCCTAAATCAAATCTAAACTAAACTGAAACAAGAAATCTAAAGTTTTTCAAAAACTTTAACAGGGTCCGCAGGCCCCAGAAGTAACAGGTGTGGTCCCACATTGTTTACTTAAGGAAAGTGCGAAACTGCCCGGACTGTGCAAAAGAACAAAGTGCGGTCCCCAGAAAAGTTTAAGAAAAACTTAAAAGATTTCAAAATTTTCAAAAACAGATAAAACCTAAGCTACCTAGGCAGATATCCATCAATCAAAAACCAGGAAAAACTTTTCCTCAAATCAAAATAAAAGAGAACCAAAAACAACAATTTCTCCCCAGTGGAGTCTCCAATTTGTTAGCCAGATAAATCGGTCTTGCGGACAAGATCGATCTCCCTAGTGTCAAAAGACAATCTAGCAACAAACAAACAACTAAGCTTGTCTTTCTCTAAATATATTCGTTTTACAAATAAATGCTATGAAGGTGTAGATCCTACCTTAGATCCAAATGCTTATTTGTGGTCGTAGTGCTTCCGTCACATCAATAATCCTTCCATCACAACAAGAGTTCTTTCGTTGCAACAATAATCCTTCCGTCGCAACAAGATTTCTTTCATCGCAAGAAAGTGTCGTCTTTTGTTGACCTGCAATCACAAACAAGAAAATATTAAATAGCACCTGTATAACAAATAATCATAAAACATACCTATCATAGTGATCAAGGAATCTATGAAATAAACGATCAAACGATAGCTTATTGAAATAAACAATCGAATGACAATTTATTGAGAAAAACAGAACTTGATTGTATTAATCTTAAAATACTTGGAGAAGAACCTTACAACTTGACCTTGATGTCATGAGGCCTTCACGGGGATTGACGAGAGTCTCCTCTACTTTGATAAGTCTTGCACTCTTCCTCGAGGAGCACAAAGAGGTATGTGATCTTTCCTCTCAAAATCTCAGCGAGAAAGAAGTCTAAATCTCAGCGACACTTCAACTTAATCACACATAAAGGTTGAACTCCAATTCTCAATCTCCAAAATCTTAACCTCCAAAATCTAACCATTTGGGCCACCCAATGCCTCCTTTTATAGGCAAGATAGGGAGGTTAGGATTCCACCTTTGAAGGGATAGAATCCTCCTTCAAAGGGATAGACCTCACATCAAGGGATTAGTTCCTTAAGGTGGGGATACATGCACCTTATCAAAGCGTACTCATCCCCAAAAATTCTCATCTAGAACCTTCTAGAATTGACCTCAAACCAATTTTTTGACTTTACTTTCTCGCCTTTTTGACTTTGAGGAGGGTACGCAGGCATTGAAAAATTAAAATTGCGTTCTAGAACATAGTTAAGCAGTGTATTACCTACGTACCCAAGCTAGGAACGCAGGCAGGGTTCATGTTACCTGCGTACGCAAAGTTTCAGAGATTTTTATGGTTTTTCCTCCTGTTTTAGGGCTTGACATGAGGAGTAAAGGTTGTAAGACTTGCAGAGGAAGCATGTATGAGTTTTAATGAGCTCATACAATTAGCAGAATGTCAAGGTGACATTTTTTAGTGTCTTTAAATGACCTAACCAATGCATCTTCAACTTCCCTCAGTGGCGTGAAAACCTCTGTCATACAACAAGACCAAATCATCTTCCTTAAACACCTTCTTCCTGATGTGCCTATCATTCCATGCCTTTTCACGCGCCTTCTAAACTTGTTGGTGATAATTGGAAATAAAGCAATATTCTTCTAGTGTAACCAACTGTGAAAATCATACCTCCATAGCATCTGCTTCTATGATAATTGTTAATGATGTAATGCATAGATTGGGAACAATGTACTCAATCGAAAACACAACTTCTTGCCCATATACCATTGTGAACAGTGTCTTTCCAGTCAACATTTTACATGTGGTTTGATATGCGTAGAGAATTGCAGGTATATTCTCATCCCAATCATTATGGTTGGAATTTCACACTTTGGTAAGTAGAGTCTCCAATATCTTGTTGAAAGCTTCCTTTCCATTCGCTTTTGTGGTGGTAAGTGCTCTTTTGATGATGCATACGGAATTCATCTGTGCGTTCTTCAATGGTTTCATTCACAAAATGCATACCCTGATCACTTATTAGAATCTTACGACATCCAAAGCGGGTCACAATATTCTCGAATATGAACTATGCAACTGTATCGACAATACAATCCTTCATAGGCTTAGCTTCAGCCCATTTGATTACATAGTTTGTCACAGTGATTATGTAACGTGCACCACTCTTCTTTCTTGGAGGGTTAATAGGTTTGAAAAAGTCTATAGCCCATTTCTCAAATGCTTGCAGTGCCATCTATGGATGCAGGGGCATCTCATCTCTATGAAATGGCTTTCCTATCCTCTGGCATACATCGAATGCATGACAATGCGCATAAGAATTATTGTGCAATGTGGGCCACCATAACCCAGCTCACAAAATATTCTACATAGTTTCCTTACCTACATAGTAACCACCAAAAACCCCTCCATGAGCTTCATATAATATTTCACGCATTTAATACACCAAAACATATCTTTGCAGAACTTCATCTGCACCCATCTTGTACAACTCTCCAACAATAAATGTGAAGTCTGTTGCACACACCACTAGCTCTTTCTTCTATTGTATTGTATATTCTTCAGGCACACATCCAGTAGTCAGGAACTGAATAATATCAAGGAAATTTTCATCCATTACCTTGATCGCAAACAACTGCACATATGGTAATCCATCCTCCAAGTTCATAGTTTCTTCACCAGTCTCAATGTGCGACTGACAGTCTGGCCCAACATTCATTCTTCCTAGTTTGAAAATGATCTCAAATTCATACTCCTGGAATAGCAACAACAACTTGCAGATATTCCCCCCCAACACAAGCTTAGTTACTAGGTATTTTAAAGCAGAATGATCAGTAAACATCTTAAAATGTCCTCCTGACAGGTAGTGGCAGAATTTCTATAGTGCATACACCATCACTAATGCTTCTCTTTCTGTGGTTGAATAATTTCGTTCTACGCTTGATATTTTTCAATTGTCATAGGAAATAGGGTGATCAATCTCTCCAACTCATCATTGCGCTAAAATGGCTTTGAGCATGATACAAGATTCATCAACATGCACATGAAACACATTAGACCAATTTGGAAAGATTAATATGGGCGCAGTGACCATATTTTCCTTCAACAATTCAAAACTCTTCTGAAATTCCTCATCCCAACAGAATTTTGCATCTTTCTTGAGTAGATTCTCCATGGGCGCAATTATCAGCACATAACCCTGACTAAATTTTCAATAATAGCTAGTGTGTCCCAATATAGAGCACAATTGTTTGACATTCTCAGGTATCGCCAGATTATCTATCACTACGATCTTCGCAGGATCTACTATTAACCCTTGCTCCCAAACAATGTGTCCTATCAAAATCCCAAATGGCACATAGAATATACATTTCTTCAAGTTCAATGAAATCTGGTATTTTCTACAGGTATCTGGTATTAACTACAAATTTGAAACATGATTTTTCAACAGCTCAAAAACAGCCCAATCATCAAAGTACACTTCCAGGAACTTTTGAATAAACTATTTGAAGGTAGCTACTACTACGCGCGAGAAGATGGAAGGTGCATTCTTCAAGACAAAAGGCATGACTGTGTATTGGAAATATCCCCATTCAGTTGCAAAGGTAGTCTTACTACGATCTTCTGGCACTATCCTAATATGATGATACCCTGAAAACCCATCTGTGAATGAATAATATTCTTTTCCTCCAACATTATCCAGGATCTCATCATGGAATGGATCATGCACACAAACATCATTCAACTTGCATAGGTCTACACAGATCTTAATTTCTCCTTTTATCTTATTCTCTTGTACTACAATGGGACTCACCCAATCAGATTCTTCTACTGGCTCTGTGATGCCTGCAACAACCATATTATCCAACTATTCTTTTACCTTCTTCTTATATTTTGGATTCAGCCTGTATGGGTGCTACCTCACCAGGTGTGCATCAGGTTTCAAAGTGATCTTCTTAACTCCAATTTCTCCAATTATTCCTTTCAACTCTAAGAAATTTGTAGGGAATAAATCCTGATACTATGTCAGCAACTCAACAACCTTTCCTACTATGTCATCATCCCAATAATCTCCAATCTTTTCCAACTTTGGTTTCTCTTCAAATCCAATATTCACCTGCCTAATATTTAGAGGTTTTGTGACATCTAGTGAAGTGATCTAGGGTCCAGCAACTGCGTGTTGTCCCTCAAATTCTGGAATCATGGTATTCCTTGGATCCTCTTCATTCTCTTCAACTGTAAAATTTATGCAATTCCCAATATCCTTCATCTGCACATCCCATGCTAGTGGAGCGCACTCAATTGTTGGTTTTGTTGTATCAAAGATAATTTCTTGAATATTATGCAATGCTTTGCCAATGTTATCAAACCCACTCTCAAATCTGAATGTTATAATGAAACTCCCTGTCAGTGCATACCATTCACTAGTACCTCGACGCAGCCCTGCCACCAAATACCAATCATTAGGTACCTTTCCCAATGTGTGAATAAACATGTGGACCCATTCAAGTCTCAGTTATGCACCCCATACCTAACTCCATTTAGCCAAATGTCAGCACAGATCATCCTTCCCAGAGTAGAATTCTTCCATTATGATAGTTGGACATTCAAAGCATAACCTCATCATGCGTGTGCATTCATCCCCATTATCCATATATTCTTTATGAGTCTCCCACCATCGTACTAGAGTAGCGTGCAGTATGATATCCAAAGCATGGAATCATTGTCCTTATGGGGCAGTTCTTTCAAGCTCCCCTAAAAACATGTCTACATCAGTTAAACCACATAATGCGGTAATTTGCATACGTTAGATGTTATGCATCAAAGATATCTGGTCACTCGATTACAATGCAGCGTAGATACTTCATGCAACCAGTTCTACTAGTTTTCTAATTCTTCATCAGAATATAGGAAACAAGAGTTGTCATTTTCCCAATTAATATTTCCATTAGTCATTGGGTTGATCCAATCCTCTTCACGCAGAGTTAACTTATAGATCTAATCAATATCATCATCAACGCGCACAGGCTCTGTGTATCTTTGTCCTTCTGCAGGGTCTAGGGGGATTATGACTTTGGTTCCATTTCTTTCAAATTACATTCTTCGCTTCTTCAAGTTTATGACACCATCCATATCAATAGCCCAGTCTAATCCTAATAGCGCAGGATAAGGATCAATATCATCTACAATTTGGATAACTTAGAAATTCAACGAGCACCTTAACACCTTCATTACTGACTATGACCTATGACAACCACCCTAATGGAATGATTTTCTATTGATTTTCCATGTGCAGTTGAATGGTAGACCATTCTAGCTTGGGTTCTCCCATGTCTTGCCAAGTTTTCTTAGGTAGAACATTTGCCTCGGACCCCAAATCTAAATTAACCAAATCCATCTCATAATAACTGATCTTCGTGATCATACGCATCTCTCACCTTGTCCTCTTCTTATTCTTATAGATTTTTTTGACATATTTTTGTTCTACCATCAGTTATTCCTTCTCTGCACAATTATCTATCAGAGCCTGAAGGTTCTCTCCTTTTTTTTCCATAGTAACTTAATGCAAGCTTGTAGAAATGGCTTGATTTCTTCATCTACCCTTTCCTCCTTCATTGGTCTACCTGACGTTGATGCAGTTCCGACTATAAACTCTTTTCGTGCTTCAACAAAAGTCTCATTTGCTCACTGTAAATCAAATCCCTCTTTGTTCTCAAGGGCCTTATGAATCCGAAGGTCAGTATCCGACTAGTTTCCCTTATCTTCATCAGTGGTTGTGTTGCTCCTAGTGACCACATTCATGCTAGAATATTCCTTACAACTTTTTATTCTAACCATCTGATGATTCTGCACCACAGTCTGTGTCTTTATCTTCTACATCTTAGCAATCAAAACAGGGAAATATTCTATTACATGGTCAAAATTTCTACAATACCTGCATGATTTTCGTGCTGGATTTGGAAAGTTGCGCACATAGTGACAAAAATCTCTGCAGTTGTAACAAATAACCTACCCACTTCCTCGACCAGCTGATCCACCTCCTCATCCTCTTCCTCTGCTGTGAAATCCACCATGCCCAAAGGAGGATGCTGGTGAGGTAGGTTCGGCCTACATTCTATATATTTCATCTTTGTCCAACATCATATCATAAGTTCAATAGTGCTTCTCATCATGTATGAGTGATGAAAATAATCTTCAAAACAATTGCTTCAACTCAGGCTGATATTTTCTAACCCTTGGACAGAAATTTGTTTCATGCAAACCCGCAACTTGACAGATTGTACACCATACTACGCTTTTCAGTGGATTAGGTCCTTTAGTGTTCAGATAATTATTGAAGATGATACATTTATCCTTATTGTGCCCATTAGCTTTACATTTTATGCACTAGACCTCTTCGCACACCTCCTTACCTTTATATTTGCGCAGATTCTGAATCTCCAACTGCATTGCTTCCAACTGATTCTGAATTTTTTGAGTTACAAGCACAAGAGTTGTTGGGGTAGCTTCTAGCCTCAGCCTATGGGGTAATATTTTGTTGACCCAAGGGCTGACGCAGATGTCGGAGAAACTTAGTAATGAACCACTCCTTATGTTGGGTATCATCCATAGTGAATCCACCATCTATGATAGTGCACTTTAGCCTCTGATATGCCTCCCACACAGATTCATTAACCTCCCGATGCATCTCTCTCATTTATGTAACCAATTACGCATATGATTTAGGCTTCTTGAATTGTTCTTTTAGGGAATATTTCACTTCATACAGAGAGGCATTAGGGTTTGCTTATACATATATGATATATTGATCCAATGCATGATCTTGGAAAATAGGTGCTAAATGCACTTTATTAATATCATCATTATTAACCTGTTGAGCTCTCTATACAACATTAGTCACAAACAAAAAGTGCTCAGTATATTCATTTCCAATACCTTTAAAATTAGGTTTCTTCATAGACATGGCCATATTTTCACCTGGGGGAGGTGGAGGTGGGGTTGGAGATGCAATGCGCGGTGGAGTGGATGCTTTGTGAGATGAGTTTGGAAGTGGAGTGGATGGGATCTGAAAGAGGATCAAGGCTCTCTGGTCATTTTGGTTTGATGACACTTCTTCTTCTTCAAATTTCACAGATTCACTAGAGCTACTAATTTCTGGTTCACCATCACTATTAGATCTATGCTTTAGAGGGCTATAAATAAATCTCTTCTTTGGGTCTTCGTGGTAAAGTCTTCCACTGCGCATAGTTGGGCCTCTTTGGGACATTCACGCACTATGTTAACACAAAGAGCCCTGTTCACACAATAGCATCTTCAGCAATAACTTCAAAGAGTGCAGGAACATACCTCTAGGACCCTTGAAAAATATTCTTTCTGCTTCAGAGTATGACAAAAATTGATCAATGGAAAATTCAGTCATAAATCCTCCCAAGAGACGATCAATCCAATGATCTGTCGCATAGGTGATCTTATTGTCTAGATTTTATAATTGTTGAATCAATTCAAGAGTCCATTCAGTGACTACGTCATCCTTCACGCATGTATTGAATTCATTCAATCGTGACAATTACTCCTACAGTTCAATTGCAAAGGAGCAAAATAATATCTCTTGAAATTTTGTATAGATGTACTTCTGAACCCACTTTTCAGCAGATATATTAGAGCTTCTATTCTCTTAGATCATGAATTCAAGGATATTTATATCCAACCAATCTCACAATTCATTCTGCGAAGGGTGAAACTACATCAAATCTCCCTCAAAATGTTCCTAGTCTTGGCAAAAGAACCATTTGTTGGCTTGAGGGGTCCTAGTTTCTTTTCCAAAACACAATGCATAACATAGTTGATTTTCCAAAAAAATATTTGTATTACGTTCCAACAATTTAGTACAACAGACTATTCCCTTACAATTACCCTTCCGTGCACATAGCCAGCGAAGTTTGCACACAGCCAGGACTAGATCTCCACACACGCAGCCAGCAGGAGCCTTTCTACCCAAACCCAGACTGAAACCCTTAAAAAAGTATCATGTATGTATAAAGTACTTGATTATATCAAAAAGCATGAATTACTTCTGACTTAGACTCCATCTATCTATTTATATCCATCTTAGCGCGTAGATACTATGGTCTCAAACCATGCTTTGAGACCCATAGTTTACCCTTATAACCCAATTACATAAAAGAGGGACTTTGACCCGCCCCAACGTCCCTTAACCTTTTCGCACAACGCGCATATACAAAATATATAAAAATATGCTCAAAAATGTACCCCAAGGGACCTCGCTCCAATAGGAGATAATGGAGGTGAGACTTTTATAGTCATATTTTTATAAAATGAGCTTATAGGTGAAATATTGAGGTAAAATGAGGTTGATTAAAATGATATAAAATGAGGATGGAGTTTCAAATGATAGAAGATATGTTTCATCCTTATGGGATAATTTTACAAAGGTAAAAATGAAATTTTACAAAGCAGAGAAATAATGTTTTATGCTATGAATTTAAGGAGGAAAGAAATTACGAAGAGGAAATCCACGTGAACATAAAATTTGGATAAGTTCTTATCCAAAGATTTTACAGAAGTAAAAAGGGAAATTAAAAGATATTTTACCAATCATGAAAAAACAAGACATGGTTTTCAAAACCATGATAAAGAAATCAGTTGATGTTTTATGAAATATGTTTATGAATCTTATTTATTCATAAATATATAAATCAAGGGAAGAACAAAACATGGATTTCAAACAATGGATGGATTTAATAAAATCATTTGAGGAAATATTTTGAGATTTCATTTACGAAATTCATGAAAATAGAGAAATATGAATTTACAAGTTTAAGAAAAATATTTGGAAAATATTTATCAAAATATTTTCCTCACAAATATTTTACGACAGTAGTTAAGCACTTAAAATATGATGAAGGCAAAGACTGTGGGAAAACATGTCAACATATTGTTCGGTTTAACTCCAAAATGAAAATAAATCCTTGATCAACTAGGTGGAAAACATAAACATACATGAGATTATTTTCAGATTTTAGACTTAAGAAATAGCAGTCAAAAGGAGAGTTACTTGATATAGGTGGCAAAGATAACCAAGTTTGAAGGGTAGATGACAGATTTTATGAAAACAAATTCAACCACTCCATATTCTAAGGCAAAGGCCCAACATCAATGAACCAGTTTCTAGATTTGGAGGCAGAGGATTTTCTAGCAGTTCCAAATTCCTTGCAGATTTTCAAAGAT
Organism: Pinus albicaulis; assembly: GCA_034641835.2. NCBI lineage: Eukaryota > Viridiplantae > Streptophyta > Pinopsida > Pinales > Pinaceae > Pinus > Pinus albicaulis. Next base: position 115,149,931 of record CM076582.1, read on the forward strand.
TCTTTTTATTTTTAGTATATTGTTCATATTTTTATTTCCAGAAAGCTAGACACATTTAGCTTAATGTAATGTTCTATATATTGTTTCAATTTTAATGTAAAAGCATTGTGTTTTGATGCCAAAACTGAAAAAAATTTGTAAATACTTTTATTACACTAATTTTAATTAAAGTATTCTAGCTCCAGTTCATGACAGAATTTATTTTCTTCTGTATGATTTTCCAGTGATTTCATAATCTATTTTTCTACACATGTTCAAGGTAACATAGGATATTTGGGTAAGAATAGATTGAGTGTCAATCTCTCTGAAATCCCCTTACAAATTTATGATCATTTAAATAGATTAATTAATTGAACCATCTATTTTGGTTAATTCCTCTACATCTTTTAATTATTTCCTTTTTTCATCTCTTGAATGTGTTTTATTTGGTTGTAGAAGTATTCTACATGCATCTACTATATATGGTTGGCTAGTTATTCAATATGACTTCTTAATTATCATATATTCTCTTCTATTCATCTACTAAATTCTTTTAACATTAAGGGAATTTTGAAGACTAAAATGGGTCTCCTAAAGAAATAATAAAATAATAGTTAAACCAATAAAATAATATTTATGAATTTGCAATTCACTTTTTGCACCACAATCCATGTAACCATAGTTAAATTCAATTCAAAAGTTGACCCAAAATAAAACTAATAAAAAAATTGTATTAATGTGACAATAAATAAAAATGAGTTTTTTTAAGAAAAAAATCATTAACTTTGAACAACTAATGCATTTGTCATTTGTACTTAAATAACTTAAAATAGAATATAAATATAAATTCATAAATTCTTAATTATATTATATTCTATTAATTAGAATTTATATTATTTAAATTGTATGATAATATGTAATTAATATACTATATAAAAATAATATAATATAATAAATGTAATATATTATTTTATGTATGAATTTTATATTCCATATTAAATTGATTTGATTTATAACATAAGACGAAATAATATATAATATAAAAAAGAATATAATATAGATTCTATAACATTTAGATTACTTTTCATAATATTATATATAATAATATATAATATTAATATAATCATAATGAAATGAATTGAGTTTTATTTAATATTAAAGAAAAAAAAAAAAGTATTGAAATAAATTTATTTTTTATTTATAAGTATAATATAAGATTTATATACATTGCAATTTAGATTTGTTTTTACCCCAAACTATGTTGAGCCTACATAACTTTTTCAACATACAAAATTAATATACCTTTTTTCATCATACAAAACTAAAATTATTTTTTTCCTTTAATTTTAATATTTTTATATTGTTAATAATATTATAATAATATTATTTATAGATTTGTTTTATCCTAAAATTATAAGGTTACATTTTTATTTATTTTGATTTCATATGTATAATATAAATGTATAGATATTAACTTATAATTAATTTGAAATTGTAAAATTAAATAAAATGAGATGAATATATAATTTAAAATAAATATATGAAAATATAAAAATATAATATTTATTGAAAAGTGTGTAAAGACATGAAGATTGTGTAGGGATATGCATTGTTTCTTTCAAAATATTAAATGACAATAATAATATTTTATTCAAAAAGTGTAAAATGACATTTATTATGAGTATTTTAATTTATGACTTTAAAAGTACTTAGAACACTACCATGTTTAACCATGAATTTTTATTCACTATTGAGAATGTGACAAGTAATTACCTTTAACTCAACCAATGCCACATCAACCATTAGGAATGATGTCATCCTCTAAAATGTGATTGGTTCTCATAAAGTGAATTTTGATGGTACATTTTCCTTAGAAGGCCCATTTTATACCTCAAAATTTCCTTAATGGTTATGTCATTTTGTCAAAATTGGATGTTGGCACATTTATTAAGTTTCTACAAGAGAGTGATTTATTTCTGAGCAAAGATTGGACTATCATCAGCAACCACCCATAATAAATGATATTTCTCTCCATTGTGCTCCATAGGATGATGTCCAGTGATAGTGAACATCGCTAAAAAATGGCTCGTAACATTTGAGGGAGCCCCCTCTGGTTTAAGGGTCGACTTGAACCTAAATATTGGTCGAGTTGGTTTCTCAGCATAGTTTCACAACCAAGAAGTGCATTCGATAAATAGATACAAAAATTGGTGTTGTTTTCAAGGAGAGAAGTAACGAATAAATCTTTCCATAAAGAACGATAAATACTAGATCTATTCCTTTCTGGTGAACAAGGAGTAGGAATTTGATATTGGTTGCAACTCCTTCATGTGGCAGTGCCACTTTGTTTATATGGAGATTCCACTGGGTTACTGATGATGACCATAAATTTCAAACATCAACAAAGGATGCAGTCTTCAAATTTTAGTTGTAAGTAGCAATTTCCAATGGAATTTGATTTTCACATTGTAAATATTTTTCAAGTTTTTAGCTAAATACAAGGTGGTCTACTAGTCAATCCAATTCCCATATGGTTACACTGGAAACATGACTACAACTAACAGTGCATATTTCCAGTTCAGTTAGGTAGAGGTTGTGTGGGATGGAATTAGTTATTTTTCAGATTCAGTGTGCAACAGATTAGTGAGTTTGTAGTTTATGGATTAATGCAATAGATCAACAGTTGCTTTATCTTTTTTTTCAAGTTTGCAGTATGAAGTTTGGCAATTTAAAGGAGTAAATTTATCATTGATTTACTGATTGACTCCATAGCCCAATGAATTAGGCACTCTTGTGCTTATTTCCACTTGCAGTGTTAGTTGTTTCACTTCAGCAATTTTCAATTTTCAGATTTCAATGTGAATCAGTCTATGGAATAGTGCAAGAAATATGGTTTCATATTTGCAGATTACATGTTGATGAAATTACTCCATGCCCAATGAGTTCAAGGCAACTGGTCTACTAGGTTCTTTGCGTCCCATAAGGGGAAGCAGTCCCCAGTTGGAGCATAGGTTGTAACTTTTTCTGACACATTTAAAAGTTACAAAATCTTATTTGAAAATTCGAAAATTTTCTACCTTTCTTCAATGTTACCCTTGCCTTGGAAAATTCCTTCATTTAAATATCATTACATATAACCTTTTATTGCTAAAGGATGAATTGTCTCTGAGGTTTTTATAAATGTCTCTGAGTTATTTTTAATAGTTTTTATTTTAAATGAGATTTAGTTTTATAAAATATATATAATTATATTTTTTATAAAATTATTTATTTAAAATATTTAACTTAATTTAAAAATATCAAGTCAGTGCAATCTCTAAAGTATGGGACCACATTTTTCACGATGTTATATACGTCAGCCATTAATAAAAACTCACAAGTCAAATCAAACATATGTCCCCACCCCACACTTAATTAAACCAACATAATCTAAAATTCCTTGATATGTGTGATATGTTAAATCAATAGTTTGCAGGGGGGCTTCGTATTTGACTTTTAATCAACCCCCCCTCCCCCCCACCGATTCCACAAAGTTGTTTCACTTTTACTAATTTGTACAAATGTCATTACCATCTACTACCCCCCCCTGAATTTATAAATGTCAAGCGTGAAGGTCTATGAGGTATGAAATAAAATTGACATATTATAAAGTATATACGGAAGGAGATAATGGAGGGAAGACTTTTACAGTCATATTTTTATAAAATGAGCTTACAGGTGAAAGACTGAGGTAAAAGAAGGCTGAGTAAAATGAGGTAAAATGAGGATGGAGTTTCAAATGCTAGAAAGATATGTTTCTTCCTTATGGGATAATTTTACAAAGTTAAAAATGAAACTTTACAAAGTAGAGAAATAATTTTTTATGTTATGAATTTAAGGAGGAAAGAAATTATGAAGAGGAAATGCACGTGAATGTAAAATTTGGATAAGTTATTATCCAAAGATTCTACAAAAGTAAAAACGGAAACTAAAAGGTCTTTTACCAATCATGGCAAAGCAAGACATGGTTTTCAAAACCATGGGAAAGAAACCAGTTGATCATTTATGAAATATGTTTATGAATCTTATTTATTCATAGATATATAAATTAAGGGAAAAACAAGACATGGATTTCAAACAATGGATGGATTTATGAGACAAAATAATTTGAGGAAATATTTTGAGATTTCATTTATGAAATTCATGAAAATAGAGAAATATGAATTTACAGGTTTAAGAAAAAAAATTGGAAAATATTTATCAAAATATTTTCCTCCCAAATATTTTACGACAATAGTTAAGCACTTAAAAGGTGATGAAGGCAAAGACTATGGGAAAAAATATCAACATATAGTTTGGTTTAACTCCAAAATGCAAAGAATTCCTTAATCAACTACGTGGAAAACATAAATATACATGAGATTATTTTCATATTTTAGACTTAAGAAATAGCAGTCAAAGGGACAACTAGTTGATATAGGTGGCAGAGATAACCAAGTTTGAAGTGCAAATGATAGATTTTGTGAAAAAAAAAATCAACCAATCCATATTCCAAGGCAGAGGACTAGCATCAATGACCCAATTTCCATATTTGGAGGCATAGGATTTTCCAGCAGTTCCAAATTCCCTGTAGTTTTTCAATGATTCTTTTTATTTTTAGTATTTTGTTCATATTTTTATTCCAAAAAGCTAGACACAGTTAGGTTAATGTAATGTTTTATAGATTGTTTCAATTTTAATGTAAAGGTGTTGGCTTTTGATGTCAAAATCCTTCCATTTTTGTAAATACTTTTATTATAGGAATTTTAATTAAAGTTTTCTAGCTCCAGTTCATGACATTATTTTTTTTCTTCTATATGTTTTCCCAGTGATTTCATAATATATTTTTTTGCACATGTTCAAGGTAACATAAGAGATCTGGGTAAGAATATATTGAGTGTCAATATCTTTGAAAGACCCTTTCAAAGTTATAATCATTTAAAGAGATTAATTAACTAAACTGTCTATCCTGGTTAATTCCTCTACATATTTTAATTATTGCCTTCTATCGTCTCTTGAATGTATTTTGTTTAGTTGTATAAGTCTTATACATGCATCTACTATATCTAGTTGATTAAGTATTCAATGTGACTTCTTAATTATCATATATTATATTCTATTCATCTACCAAAATATTTTAAGTTGTGTCATTATGTCAAAGTTGGATGTTGGCACATTGATTAAGTTTCTGCAAGAAAGAGATTTATTTCTGAGCAGAGATTGGACTATCATCAGCAACCACCCACAATAAATCATAGATCTGTCAATTTTACTCCATAGGTTGTTGTCCAGTGATAGTGAACAACATTAAAAAATGCCTCCTATCATTTGAAGGATCCCCCTCAGGTTTAAGGGCCGGCTTGAACCTAACGATTGGTCGAGTTATTTTCTCAGTGTAGTTTCGCAACCAAGAACTACCTTCAAGAAATAGATACAACACATCCAACAACCCTCACCTTAAAATTTTAGAATGCAAATGGTTTAAGGTACACCAAGAAAGAAACAAAGGCTTTAATCTACTTCTTGAGCTGTTGGAAAGTAGATATATTTCACCATAGGTTCTGTATGCAAAGGTTGACCGAGAGAGAGGTATATTTAGTGTTTGGCCTATTGAAGTGACACAAACAGAGGTTATGCTAAGATGTGATGCTTGCACATTTTCCACTTTCCAACATGACAAAAGGTACCTGGTACTAGTGAAGAGAAAAAAACTAGTAAGGTAGAACAGAAACAAACTAGTAAGGTAAAATAGAAACAATTTGGTTTGAAAGTAAATGTAGAAGATCAAGAAACTGATGGAAATATTACCCTAATCATTTGGATGATGATTTTGTTTTTGGCTTTATCCTTTTGTATATAACGTTTACATTTCAGATAATGCCATTATCACTACAAAACATCGGATTCTTCATTGATAGTAAGTATTGATATGAGTATGTTATTATGGGTTTTTTTAGTTTTATTCTGGAAGTCTTATAAACATATTGGGTTCTTTCATTCATCATAAAATACATGCACATAGTTTTTTATAGTGTTTCTTGTTTCATTTTAATTTTTCAATATTTATGTGTATTAAAACAAGTTTTTGTTTTTCTATTCCTTCATATATGGTTTAAGGGTTTTTTGGTTCTATAATATGTTTGATATTTTCAAGAATAAGCAACATTTTATCATAGTTTTGCTTGCTATAAGCATCTAGGTACTTTCTAAATTGCAGCCTTATAGTGCTTGTGACTTCAAGATATTTGGAACATTGTAACAACTATAGATATGGAATATTGTAAGAACTATAGATCTTGTAATTCTATCATGCTCTACAGAAAAATTTTGATAGTCACTTATGACATTGAATAGATGTTTTAGCTAGCCTGGTAGAAGATAGAAGAATATATGATTTGATATTTCCTTGTATGCATATATCATAACGTGCCTCAATGGACAATATGAAAATAGCTTTTATTAGAAGAAAAATATTATTCATTTTCTTGGTTGTAATGTCTATGCAAAGAGCGGTGTTGTCCTAGGCGAATTGGTACCAACAAATTTTCACTAATAGATTAAAAATAATTTTCTTGACTTTTTTTAATAATCATTGAACAAAACTATTAAATATTATGTTCCAAATGATTTGATGCCATGGATATTTACAAAAAGTTTCTCCATCTCAATATATTACATTTAAAATTAATTAATGCAAAGGATACTTGAGTTTTTACAAGAGTAAATATTGTTACAGTATGATTACAATGGGTTTGAATCCTTATGTTTATGCCGTTTAGATTAGAATTTGAATATATCTATTTACATGGTTCATATTTCCATATACACCATTATTATACTTCACATGTCTCAATTTTAGTTCAAACCCAATTTAATATGATTTTTATAGAATAATACAAGACCAAATTGAAAGCCCTTGTTGAAACATATTTTTTTTAATAAAGAACTACCAAGGCTAATATTACTAGAACATGAAAGCAATTTATTTTGTATGAAATCTCAAGCTACATAGCCATGAATTCAAATATAAGCATCCTTGGGAGATATATATTCCTAAAATAAATGGGGCAATTGGATTTAAGGACAATAACCATCCAGTTAAAAAAACATGATGTGCAAAAATATTCCTCACTACAACAAAAAAGGGTCGATAGGATTTGTTCTAAAGAAATTAGAACAGAAGTATAATTCCCTAGTTAGGGAAGTTTCCTAGCATGTTTATTCCATAAGGTATTCCCTTAAGACTGTGAAAAACCTACGTAGAAGAAGAGGGTTGGGACCCTTATAGTGAGGTTTATCTCTACAATATAGACTACAAATCTGCAATATGGTTTGCAAAAGTATGTGTGGAGATAGAAGATCCAAAGGAGGGTAGAACCTAAGTGGAATATTGAGTAGAAAAAAATGTGTAATATGAAGAATGGATTGACATGAAGAGAGTTGATTTTGGTGGATTTTCCATGGAGTTTTCGATAGAGATCTAAAGCAACATATAAACAATTAGTCAATGGATGTGACCCTAGTTTAGTCATCTACAAATTGCTAGAAGGATGATAAGAAGAGTAGTTTGGATATGTTCATAGATTAGATAAAAAAGAAATTGGTGCACAAGAACAGTGATTTTGAGAGGACTAAAATCATTGTTAGGTGGAAGATTTGAAGAGCCCTAGATGAGGGTAGTGTTGTGGGCACTAGATCAATAAAATAATTGACTGTGGTTGGGAAAATTGATGGTAGTATAAGTATAGTTGGAGGGTTTTTAGGTGAATTTAAAGGAATATCCCTAAGTCTTGTACTTGTGAAGGACAACAAGAGTGGTAGAAAATTTGGTGTTGGGCTCAAGGATGTGCAAACTTTGAAGGACTAAAGTGGCAGTCAAGTGGGCAATCCAGTTAGCCCTAGTTCATTGTATTGTAGAGGATTGATTCAATGATAAGAAGGGCATCCTCCATAGCCCTAGACTTGTCATCCTAGAGTAGTAGTATGGATAAAGTGGGCAGACCAAAGAGATGTTCAAAAATGGGGTTATGAACAATTGATCGAAGACCCTAAGTGTTGTAGACCTTGAAATAAAAAGGAGGCAACTAGAGGGTAGAGTTTTTTTAGCTGAGATCAGTAACCCAAAGGAGTTGAGCTCATTGACAGAGGTAGATTAAGGAGTTGCAGAATGGGAGGGGATAGGACTTGCAAGATGTGTTTAGGACACATGGACTCAAAGGTTTGTGTGTGGCCACCTCTAGCAAGTAGGTCAAGTGTTATCTTATTAAGGATAGATTGGTTGTCAAAATACTAACACCAAACCCTAGTTGTATTCATTGTATCATTGTGACAGTCAATTTCCATGATCCCTGGAATGGGAGCTCTAACATGTTACATTATGGTTTGTAATATAATGAACAAAGGTTTGAAAAAGTTAAAAATCATCATGTGCACTAGTTGATTCCTTGATGTGTATAAATTTCATTGTGCATTAAAGTAGATGTGTTGTGGCACTTGAGTGTGTTTGCATCAAATATTCTAAGAGAAAACCTAAATTCTCATGTGTCGTGGAAATTCAAAATATGTCTTATTCACCTAAGAACTACCCATAACTCATATTAGGCTACTCATGTCTAATATCAACTCATCCCACTTAATAAGTACCAAGACAAGGCTCACATACAACCATGGGAGTAAAACAACTAAGCAACATAGTTTACGTAGTTTACATCTTGACATGCCATATCACATGGTCCGTCTTAGAATTCCTTGGAAATATGTGGCATGAGTTAGCATCCCCTACATTCTTATGCTTTGACACTCCTTATAATACACTAACACTCCTTGATATTCCCTATAACTCTAGCATGCCTTGGCATTGCCTAGCATATATCCTTATCGCTCCCTCCCTAGCACACTTGAAACTCACTAACACTCCCTATCACACACTCTTGTTCATTCATATCCAATCATTTTGAACTAGTTATCCCTTGTGTTTCCATGTCACTCCCTAAATTTCCCTGGCACGCATTGACACACCCTAACACGTGGCACATCTTGGCATGTTTCCCCGACACTATAGGATTCCTTGGAAATACCAAGAATACCTCCACACTAGAAGCTTTTGGACCCCAAAAGATCACTTTTAGTTAAAAAAAATATGAGGGTACAATTCCCTCACCCTTCCAATCTCAATCCATTTGGTTTTCCTTGGATTTTTTCCCTTGAGCCCCACACGAAGATTCTCCATGTTCCCTCATTTTGAAGTCCTTATTTTTCTATCAAGGATAATGTATTGATGTAATTATTCAATATATTTAGGAGATAAATCTTTAATTCGAGGAATCTGATTATTATCTCCTTGATATTCAATCAAAGGAGGCTCATACAATCTTAAATTCTCAACATTAACAACTGTATAAATTTACATATATGAAGGAAAATCCAACCTGAAGGAATTATTACCATTCTTTTCCAAAATTTTGAATGGACCATATCAAATTGGTATCATATTTTAACATTCTCCTTGGAGTCTCTCTTTGCTAATGTGAAGCCAAACTTCGTCACCAACTTGGAAACTACGATCTACGTGATGTTGATCATGTCTTTTCTTGTACTTCACTTGACTCTTCTCCAACTATTCTTGAATGATTTGATGTACCAATTGAACTTGTTTAATGAATATTTTAGCTTTGTATATGTCATCATGACCATCAATAGCAACATCTTTCCCAAAGATAAAATCTGAAGGAGATTTGGGAAAGTATCCCAAACATGCCTCAAATGGCAATTTTTGAGTCAAAGAATGATTGGCCCAGTTGTAAGCAAGTTGATTATAGTGCAAATGTTCATCCCACAACTTAGGATGCTTACTACAATACCCACGAAGAATATGTATCACTGTTATGTTCACCACCTCTATTTGTGGATGAAATTTTGTACTCGGTTTCAATTTGGTGTCCATGAGTCCCCACAAGCTTGACCAAAATTTCCCGACAAAACGAGAATATTGATCACTAACAATGGATGTGGGAAACCCAAAATGCACCCATACATTCTGAAAGAATAACTAAGCATTTTCTTCAGTTTTAACTTGCTTTTTACAAGGCCTCAAAATACACATTTTACTGAACCTATCCACAACTACATAAATATAATCATGACCTCTCCTAGACATAGGTAGACCTCCTACAAACCCCATAGAAACACTCTACCATGGATGAGAAGGTACGGGAAGTGGCATATACAATCCCAAATTTCTATTACTAGGCTTACTAACAACACATAATGAACATCCTCTTACAAATCGTGACACACTTTCAAGCATACAAGGCCAATAACAATACCTCTGTAATTGTGACATCGTCTTACCTACATCAAAACGACCAATAATCAGAGAAGTATGTGTTTCCCTTATGATGTTGACTCTCTCCCCCTTTGGAATACAAAGCTTGCCAAAATGGTACAAAAAGTTATCATGCACATGATAATCCAATTCCTATGCTTGGTTACCTTAACACAAAGTCGCACATACATATTTGAAATCACTTTCTAAATCATATTGTTCAACATAGATCTCATGCATGACAGAATTATGCCTAATAATAATGGGTGCACTAACAATTGGTCTAGAAAGCATATCAACAACCTTGTTGTAGATACCTTTCTTATACCTTATCACCAACTGGAATTTTTTAAGAAATACCATCCATTGAAAGTGCCTTGCTTGTTGCAGCTTTGTTTTTTATTGCAATTATTGTAATGGTTGATCATACGTGTGAATGATTGTTTCTATTGAAATTTTGATGTTCTATGGTGTTACAATCACTTAAATCTAGAACTTGTTTATGTTGTAAAATAAGTTAAGTAACTGTAGATAGAACATAAACCATATAAATCATATTCACAATGAAAGACAACCAAGAACTCAATGAGACACAGAGAAGTTAGGTCAATGACCAGGGAAAAACCCAACTAGATTCTTCTCCTATTAGAAGTCAATTGTTCAACGAAGATATAAAGACAATGAGAGAAAGAATAAGTTGACCCAAATCTGAAGAATGTCTCTGATAGCAGTAGTTGATTCAAACATTTAATCACTTTGGCTCTCCAAAATTTGCTCTTAATCTCCGAGTCTTTCTCTCTCACAATCTCCTTCAAGTCTCTCCAACTCTCTCTCAATTTCGAATTCACAATGCACAAGTAGTGAGGGGAGCAAGAATGAGGCAAATATATATAAGAGGAGCAACAAATCCATGCCATAAGGAGGAGTGACTCACATTTCAAGAGGACTGTAGCTCATGCCCATTTAGGAAAAGTAACTCATGTCATTAAGGAGGTATGCATGCCTTTGTAACTTATGCTTTTAAGAGAGATTGTAACATATGCATTAAAGAGTGCATAAGAGGAATATTTTATGGCATGCTTTTATTGAGTGTAAGAAAGTGCAAGAGAATATTAATGAGTGTAAGAGAGTGTAAGAGGAATATGCCATGCCAATAATGAGACTGTAAAAGAAAATTATCGAGAGTCACGATCGAGTGACTTGAATTTCTTTTTAATAATAATATAATAGTATCATAAGAATAATAATAATAATAATAATAACAATGATAATATTAATGATTAAGTCAAAATTGAACTATTATGATTGATTGATGATCAAAAGGGATTTTCCATCAACAATACTTCATTACCAATTGATTCAAGGTGATTTATTATTTTTTGAAACTCATACTTGAGACTTTAGACTTTCTATTTTTAGAATTTTTTTTACTTTCTATTTTTTAGAAATTCATCCCTGAGTTGTCAATTTTCAACACTCCCTCTCAACTAGGGAGGAATTTCTTTCTGCAAAAAATATATTTTCTTTCTCTGCTCGTCTCTATCCATCTTTGCTTTGTATCATCTGCAACAATGATGTCTCACTCTAATGAAGAAGAATCATCATAGCGAAGATTCATCCATAACCATATATTCACTTGGGGGAAATTCCACTTACCAACATATGACAAGGATGTCTCACAATCAAGTCTCATCTCAGCTTGGGGGGATCCACTTGTCAATATATGCGAAGTATCTCACATGTCCAAGGCTCATCTCTACTTGGGGGGATCCACTTGTCAACACATGACAAGGATCTCACACATCCAAGTCTCATCACTACTTGGGGTGATCTAGTCTCATCATTGCTTGGGGGGGTCCACTTGTCAACGCATGAAAAAGATATCGCACATATAAGGCTCATCACTACTTGAGGGATCCACTTGTCTACACATGGCAATGATCTCGCACATCCAAGTCTCATCACTGCTTGGGGGGTCCATTTTTCAACACATGACAAGGATCTCACACATCCAAGTATCATTAAAATTCAAGTGGAAGAAAACATGCATCCTAGACAAGTCTCACTACACCTTTTGGCCACATAGGTGGCTCTTCCCATGTCCCGGACAGTGGGTCGGATGCATACTGAGGCCTACTCTTGTGGCACACACTACACAAGAGGTCCCTCATCCTTAGGAGCTTTTTGACATCATTCCCTAATTCTGTGAGCTCTAAGAGGGGGGAAAGGAAACTAATTTTTCTCAATCATCTATGACAGCTTCCGGGAAGGGTCATGTCAGTAAGTGCAAGTTTTTCTCTAAAAACAAAGAACTTTCCTTTAAGTAAAGGCTTCATAAGAATGTCAGCTATTTGACCATCAGTCACAGTATGATGGACCCTCACTACTCCTCTCTGCACCATATCCTAAATATGGTGATATTTGATCTCAACGTGGTTGGATTTGTCATGGAACATAGGATTTTATGCAAGACGAATCCCACTCCTTTTCACAATATATAAATATTTTGTCTGGAACTTTCTCAAATATCTCTCCAAATAGATTCCTCATCCATATTTCCTCATATCTAGCCATGCTAGCAACAATGTACTCATTACAACAAACTTTTTATTTCTTCTCATCCAAGAGATCATAGAAGATCCCAAGCTAAAGCAATACCTAGAAGTGTTATTTCTATTAGTAGAGTTACTATCCCAAACACATTAATATATTCATGAAGTCTTACATTTTTGTCAATATATCTCAATCCAATATTGATTGTCCCATGCAGGTATATCAACACATGCTTTGCAGCAATCTAGTGGACTATACTAAGAAGGATTTTCCAAATCAAGCAAATCTTTACAAAAAAGAAACATTCTCACTAAGAACATTAGTGCCCCACTCAGTGGACGATACTAAGAAGGATTTTCCAAATCAATACGTACAAATTCACTACATAGCTTCTTGAAATATGTTTCCAATGGGGAATTCATGGACTTGCACTATGTCATACCAAATCATTCTAGTAGATTGACAACATGTTTTCCTTGAGAAAGGAAAATATCATCTGGTCTCTACCATACTTCAAGACCCAGAAAGTAGTGTTTCAAATGGATATATTTCATTTCAAATTCAAAACCTAACTCCCTTTTACACTAGAGGATAAGTGGTTCATCACTAGTCACAAATAAATCATAAACATATAATACCAAAATCAAAAGGCATATCTTGGACTATCTTGAAGTAAATATTTGGGTCATCATTACTTCCAGTAAAACCAAGCTTCATCAAGAAGCTACCAATGTCAGCATACCAAGCTCTTGGAGCTTGTTTCAAACCATAAAGGGCTTTCTTCAGTCTGAACGCATGAGTTTTCTATTCATGTACTTTAAAGCCTTGTGGTTGCTCCACAAACACTTCTTCATTGAGGAAGCCATACAGAAAATCATTCTTCGCATTCAATTGGTGAAGGGACCATCCTTGGCTAGAAGTTAGAGCCACAATAGATTGGATGGTTGTATAATTGGAAACATGTACAAATATTGATCATAGTTTATTCCCTATTTTTGAGCGAACCCTTTGGCTACAAATCTAGCTTTATATTTTTCAATACGGCCATCAGCACCATGTTTAATTTTATACAACCATGTAAAAGATACAATAGTTTTACCCTAGTTTCTTGGAATCACTTCCCATACATCATTATGAATGATGGACACATATTCTTCAGTTGTTGCATCTTTCCACACTTGATCTTTCACTACTTCTTCAAAAGTGTGTGGTTCAAGCCTAAATAATGTTTCTCATGGTTACCACGTATTCCTGGAATTGGCATGGTTTATTCGTTTCTATGAAGGTTCCTCGAAGAACATCATGTCTATCAACATCCTGTAAAGTGTCATGAAACCATGATCATATTTTTTTAGCACATGGATAAGGATCCAAGGAGTCCATGGGGTCCATGGTTTCATTAGGAACATCAAGTTCAAGCTTGGGATGTTCTTGTACATCCAAGCATCATCTTGTCTTTCAACATTAGCAGGAGGAGCATCTATGTATTTTCAAAGAGCTGCATCTTCATCAAATGTTATATATTTTCCAAACTCTATATTTATTTTTTAAGGTACATATATTCTATAAGCTTTATAATTTTCCCAATAACCAATAATCATACCTTTTTTACCTGAAGCTTCCAATTTGGTACCCTTTTCCTTTGGAACATGGAAGTAGACACGACAGTCACATATACTTAAGTGCCCATTTTGTTATGGGTTATACGGTACGATGGTATTTTTCTTGATTCCATATTCCTTGGATAAATCTTGAGCTCTTGTCCACTTCATGTTGTTATGTAGGTAAATCCTCTCTGTAGACAGAGATGATCCCTCTAGCCCTAGAGTGGGTCTAGTAACAACAAATCATGCTAGAGTGTAGGTTCCTAGATATTTGAATGAAAGAGGACGCGATAAGATGGCCTACCTGTGGTCCAATGCTATTGTCGGCAATCGTAGTGGTGATGAGAACTTCTCGCTCTCGATTTGGCAAGTCACAATCCCTTCACTTATCGTGCTTGGACACCCACACAGAGTTTAGAAAATGATAACCGCATACCACATACTAATTTCATCCAAAAACTACTAGTCAGTTAGAGAAGACTAAGAATATTGCATTCGATAAAGACAAAATACAAGATGGGAACCAGACAATAGTCACTTATATTATTAGGTAGAAAGAAGAGATACAACCATGCTCTGATGTTGCAGTGTCCTCCAGTAGGGTTCAGGATAAGTACGTCTCAAAGCTCGTCGGGGAACTCAGACGGGATAAAGGCCCTCTCGATGGATTTCCTCCTTTTTTTACCTTCTCAATAACTCAGTTATTCAGCTATAGTTCAGTCCTTCAAGTTCAGCGCTTCAACTGTATAATTCTCTTTGTTTAGCTAGCTTTCATAAAGAGAGAAGACTTGTTTATATTGAGGCAAAGGAGGAGGTTGGGATCCCATCCAGCAGTAAAGATCAATAAATAGACTCCAGTATGGTCGTAGCCATCCAATCAAAGAGTCATGCAATAAGTCATGATAATCTATAAAGAACCCATAGCCTGGATTTTATCAGACAAAATCCAAGGTCTTGCGCTCCATATCGACCCGAACAAGTACAATTTATAGCATGCGAATGGATGAGCTGAAGTCGAACATGCAATAAAATCATCTAAGTACCAGCCAATGGTGAAAGTTGTTAACAAACGTGAGAGGAACCACCAATAATGACAATGGCTCTCAAGGTACGAAAGGTACAATCCATGGAATGTGAACAGTGATCTGGCGTCGAACATCCATAGAGTCAGTCGATCAAAGGCCAATGATGTGGACCTTGCGTCGAATGTGAAGAACCTGTCACTAAGGCATGCAGGCTCTAAGGTACCAGAAGGGAGTCTCTAGATCAGATTCCTGGATAATGAGCTGAAGTCGACAGGAAGTGACCTGGTCGAAGCAGGGCCATAATGTTTGCCACGTCATCGACATGAGATAGAGGAATATGATTTTTTTGAATCAGGACCAACAAAGAATCAGAGGGAGGTTTAAAAACTGTAGAGGCAAACTTCTCTTGAACATATCAGCAGCACGACACTAGATTTGGTAGTATTTGACATCAAAGGATCTGAGGTCATGATGACATGGCAAAGAGTGAGTGAGAGGTCAAAAAAGATTACCCAAACCCATGGAGGCAAAAATGACGAAATGAGATGTCCCCAACCCGACACGAATGCAGATAAGTGCCATGTTCAAGAGTGACATACTGCCAACACAACTAAAATCTGGTTCCATTTTCCCCCACCATTTCTAGCGAGTACCCCAATTATTTTTGAAAACAAGCTTGAAGGGGATAGCATATGTTTGAGCTATAAGTTTTTCCTTTGGACAAATCCATCCTAGTACATTTTACGAGCCCTAGGAAGGAGGAACTCGAATAATGTCAAGGTGACGAAGTCCGATGTCATCATGTTTTAATGAGTCTGACAAAGGAAGAACTCAGCATATTTTCATGTTTAGAGAGTTTGAAAAGAAGGCAGAAAAGAAAACTCCAGCAGTCCCTTTTCGTAGGTAGTCTCACAGATCTGAAAAGGTAGAAAATTGTGTCTGAGAGAACCTCTTAGTCGTGATAGGCTAAGGTATTCCTTTTTCGTAAATAATCCATCCCAGCCCGAAAAAGGGGTAAACGTATCTGGGTAGATATCGTTTTGCAGCCATTTAACGAGTTCAAAACGACAAGCATCTTAGAAATATTTTTAATTTTAGAGAGTCAAATAAAGTGCTGAAATATGACTCTAGTAGTGACTTTTTTGTGTTTTTACCGAGTCCTAAAAAGTATAAAATATAACTCGTTACTTCATCATTGTTGCGTGAAAACCTGTTGTTGCAAAAGAGACATGTATAAAACCCATTTTTCGAAAATAAAACAGTAAAATAATTGAAAAACATGTCTTAAAACCTAATTAGGGTTGTAAAAAAGTTATAAAATGCCCAAAAATAGTAAAAACAATTACTTTTCACTTTTTACCTTTTGTGGAGCAATAGTTATCCATTTTACTATGCAATCTTGTGGCGACGATAGCGGCCAATCCAGTAGATCAATCGCAAATCCGTCAACTCCAGGTAAGGCCTGAGATCCCTCTTGTGATTTTAAGCTATTTCTTTCTTCCTGCATTTGTCAATTTTGAATTTGGGGGGAGAAATTGTAAAAATTAGGGTTGTGTGGTTGGCGCGGGTTTCGGGCACAGAGTCGCGCCAACCGCCTGATTTTTAATACTAGGGTGCGCCAACGACGCAAACCAATTTCGAGCAAAAATACACACCAAATGTCCCAATTGTTTACAAATTTAAGGATGAATATTGACTAATACCACTCATATGTGTGTGTTTGCAGGTAGAAAGGAGAAAAATGGTCATTGAATGGAAAGAACAAGAACATAGTGAATAATATGAGTTAGCCATGGAAAATGAGGGAGTTATGGAAGCCCTCGGAAATTGTGGTTTGAAAAAATTCTTTCTAACACCATGTCTCCGATCCCAACCATAATTGCTACAATATCTGATCAGTATATGGGACGAAAATCAAGAGAAGTTCATCCTACGGGATCAAGAACTTGAGATTGATGTTTCCGATGTGTACTTCATCATAGGATTATCATGGAGAGGTGTAGCACCACTCGTAACTGGCACTCGGACCTGCATGGAAAACATGACCATGGTGATGGACAGGGTATGTCGAGGAGTGTGGAAAGGATCCGGTAGTGGGAAAGTTGATATACAAACTATCCCCAATTTTACACTACACGTGGTATTGCATACCATCACACGGGTTGCGAGATCACAAGCACTACACAAAGAAACAAAGACACAGTTGCTTCTTGTTGTGGACTACATGGCTTTGACTATCTACAACTAGGCAGAGGCCATGACCATAAACATGAAGCGCCAATTAACCAAATGCAAGAAGACCAAACTGAAACAATTTGGTTATGGATCCATCCTGGTATCATTCTTCTTGGAATGATTACCAATTTTTCAGCGACAGGAGGTCATATTTCCTACTCCACCAGCGAGAGAACCACGAATGGCTTGATGGGCAGCACTGATGCCAAGGGCAGGGGGCGGCCAACAGATGTCTTGGAGGCTGGAATTTTTTGATTGGCTCCGTCGACAACTGATTGTCGTGGAGGATTGGCCCTACTCTGGCACAGATTTCATTGATGACCCAGACCTCCCACTCCCGTAGGTAGAAGATTGGGATGAATGTTTGGGTAAGACTCAATTTTTTTAATTTTATGAGTATTACAATTTTTTTTTTTTTATGTATGTTATAACATTAAATCCATGTGATGCAGATGTTGGCCCAGAGAGACCTATCGGTATGTCACCGATATCTAGGCGAATCCCTAACGATTTCGACCCTCAAGGTGAGGGCGGCGAAGAAGATGAGATAGTGCACAACCTAGAGGGGATCACTCGAGGAGTCCCAGATTATGCACGTTTTGATGATGTTCCTCGCACCTATCAGAGAAATATTGTAGGGGTACCTAGCCAAATCCACCACTTGCTGAGGCGGATAATACGGGCCGTGACATGTTATCACGAGCATCACGTTGATTAGACACCTAGGTTTATTTTATCTGCATATTTTGTGAGACATGATGTCTCGGGATGTAACAGAAACATACACATATTTTTTGATGTTATGATGCACGCAGTTGAAAACATGCGATATATATACATACATCTATTTCCTTACATGGATCTCTTACATATGATGATGCTTTTACAAATTATGCAAATGTCTATCTAATAAAATGCTAGCCATTGTATCAGTTAATGTGTTCATTTACCTAGGAATATGTTGATAAGTAATGAAATCAAAATGTCTTTCCAACAAACGAATACGTAAATACAATCTCAGAATGTGCAGATTTCTAACCGAATAATTATTATTGATTTGCAGAACAAGCTGTGAATCTATATTTACAAGCAATGTGTGTATGCCAAGGTTGATTGCCTTGGTTAATAGCTCAATGACA
Source organism: Pinus albicaulis (assembly GCA_034641835.2). Lineage (NCBI taxonomy): Eukaryota > Viridiplantae > Streptophyta > Pinopsida > Pinales > Pinaceae > Pinus > Pinus albicaulis. Next base: position 115,168,808 of record CM076582.1, read on the forward strand.
GTGCTATATTTAGTGACATTGTTTGTAGTTCATCCTAGACAAATACCGTGCAGATCTATCAACTCACCAACAGGATTATAAATTACCCAAACTGCTAAAGACAAATTCCTGGTACTGCGGGAAGCACCATCAGCGAAACTGACATAAGGGGTAATAGACATCTTCACAATAAGCAAGACCCAATAAGCAGGAAAACACTCAAAAAGCACACCAAACTCAAAAACATGTACAAAATGAAAATAACAGCTATGTACACCTGGTATGCATAAATGACTAATGCATAATATTTTTTGAGATACAACCCATTTCTGGTTTGTTCAAGAGGATGGCCTTCGTAGTCAATTAGCTCATAGGCCCCATTTTGAAACACACGTTTATTGATGTAGGGTCCATACCACATAGGTTTAAATTTACCTACCCCCAGCTTATCATGATCTTGGTCATACAGGAGGATGAGATCTCCTTCAATGAAAGAATGAGGGGAAATTGATTGATCAAAATGAGCTTTGACTCACTTCTTTTGTGCTTCAATGACCAAAGTAGCTAAGTGACAAGTTTCATCTAACCTCTCTAAGTAAAGGAGACGCTCTTCTTCTGGCGAAGTGTTAGGCAGTAATTCCACAACTAGCTTGAGTGAAGGTATTTCACATTCAATCGAGAGAGTAGCTTATTGACCGTAAACCAAATGAAAAGGGGTGAATCTGGTCGCACTCTTCACTGAGGTTTGGTATGCCCAAAGAGCCAAAAATAACATGAGATGCCAGTTTGATTTGTGGATCCTAAATCGTACGCTAAATCATTGTGACAAGAACTTTGTTCACAGCTTCAACCTAGCCATTGGCTTGAGGGTAGTACGGCGTTGAGTTGTTGTAATGCAGACCCAACTTAGAAGTCAACTCCACCACCATATAATGCCGAAAATGGGAACCATGATCGGTAAAAATGGTTTGAGGGACACAAACCTAGCAATAATATGATTGAATATGAACTGAGCAGCTGTCTTACCATCAGCAATAAGTGTAGGCATTGCTTCGGCCCATTTGGTGAAGTAGTCCATAGCTACAATGAAATAAGCATGCCCCCTGGCCGAGTGAGGGTTACACGTCATAAAACCGATGCCCCATTTGGCAAAGGGACCAACGGTAATGACAGGGTGAGACAAGCTCAAAGGAGAACCATCAGAAGGTGGAGTATCTGATGCAGCAATGAATTCACAATAATCGATTTCAATCGGACTCAAAGGCATTGAATCTCCATATGAATTGACCTGTTCAGGCAAAGGAATAATCCATGGGTCATCAGACCAAGAGATCATATTAACTTGAATAGTATTTGGTGGTGAAAGGGGAAAAATACCCATGAGGGTTGGATCCTTGAAGAGACCTGGCCCAATGCTCTCGAAGGGAGTAGGGATCTTATCCACATACGGAAATTTTTTCTTAGAAGAAGAGGTGAAGATTGACAATTGATCGATAGTAACAATCTTTCCCTCGTGTGGAAATTTCAAAACACGGAAGAGGGTGGACGGAACGCAAAGCATAGCGTGAGTCCAAATGTGACCAAGTAGAAGATTGTAATTGGGTTTGACTGTCTTCCCTTTCAATGTAATCAAAAAACTTGCGAGAACACCCAAAGGTTTTGATTCCCTTCCATCAAATGCTTCAAGGGAATTTGGTGAGGAATTCAGGGCCAGAGAGCCAATGGCCTTCCAGCAAGAAGCTGACATGATTCAGGTTGATGCACCTTCATCCACAATGGCTCGATGGATGTCGAGACCATTAATAACAACTTGTGTAATGAGTGAAATCTGGTGCAAAAGTCGTGGGACGAAATTCTCTAGATCGAAAGCGAGAAGGCTAGTATCAGCAGGATCAACCCCTCCGATCGCAGATAATAAAGCTTTCCACTGAGATGGACAACTCTAGAGTACTTCTAATGCAGACATCATGGATGGCGCCTGTGCCAAATCCTCAACAATACTGTAATGTTGAGTAGAACGAGCGTTGGGATTATAATAAGACTTCTGAAGAGCACCTTTGGAAGGTGGTCGCACAACGGGTTCAACACTGGGCCTTTCAATCTCAAGCGGGCTGGAAACAGGTGGGGGAGGAGGACTATCAGTGATCTCTTTCCCCTTTTCCTGGCGAGACCCAGCATAATCTTTCGATCGAGTAGCAATAGAAATGGATGCAGAACCATTCATCATGAACACTTGAGAGCCAAATGGAGCAGACAATTGAGGTTGCTTGACCATCTGGGTCTACTGAGATGGAAAAGGTTCTTTAAGGATAGCAAGAGTACCCTGAGTGCCCTTGAGCAATATACTCACTTCGAACCATCGAGGATATCCCTTGGTGTAGTGCTCTTCATCACAAATCAAACAGGGATACTTCGGCTTACGCTGCGAACCATCATCAGCACGAGATTTGGATGAATCTAGTTTCGGAGCATCGGCCTTGGCCTTGCCTTTACCCTTATTTTTCCCTTTAGAAGTCTTATCCACAAGATTGACCTGAACAGCATTGACCTCCAAGGTTTTACCAGGATTCGAATTAGACTAAGGAGAAATATCATTGGAAGAATTAGACTTTTGCTTCCCAAGGTTGGAGGAGGAAGACTTACGCGAAGTCTGAGACACATAACCAATAATATCGTCGACGGATGGGGTCGCCGGTGCGTTAGAAGTTCCAGGTCGAGGGGCATCAGTCAAAATATCATACAATATACCTGATTGAGAGTACACAAGATCAAGGTACTGGGCACGAGCAATGGCCTGTTCCTCAGTTACACATGCCCCCATGGCTATGTCCTTTGCAATCTGATTGACAAAGGAGGTAGTGAACCAATGAGTAAGAAGCCGATCAGGAATTTCAAATTTTATCAAGCGATGACGACGTCTCCATTCATGAATATGGTCTGAGATATAAGTAGCCCGGTCCTATTTCAAGGAGGTGAGGAGATGCATCCCGGCTTCATAACGAACCAGTAATTGAAAATGAGTAAGGAACGCCATAGCAAGAGAGTTGAAATCTTGAAAGATACCATGAGAGAGCTCGATATACCACTTAGCAATAGCACCAATAAGAGTCCATTGGAAAAGACGAAGCCGAATAGAATCATCAACCCAAGAGTTAGAGGAACACCACAAGTGGTAAGTCATAACATGTGCTTGGGGGTCTTCTCCGGACTTGCCCTCAAATTTGGGATAATCACCAAGAATCTTAGTCGGAACCGGAGGCCAATATAGGTTGTGAAGAATAGGATCATTCATTAACTTTGACACATCCGGTAACTCCAACGTGACAAGAAATGGTAGTTGAGGGTTAAAAGGCATAGCAGGTCCTTGATAAGAACCTGAACTTGCATTCCATCCTGTTTGAGAAAAATTTTGCCCGCATTGGTTCTGTCCCGAAGGATTCTGATGATATGGGGGATAAGCTGAATAATTTTGTTGATATTGAGGACGAGTATATTGATTCTGAGTATACCATCGAGGTCCTTGCTGAGCAACATAAGGATTTTGCAGCAGAATGTAAGTATGTCCTTTCGGTTGATTATATAGCAACTAAGATTGAGGGTGATAAGTAAAACCTTGAGGCGCACTATATACAGGTCGATATTGACCACGGGGATAATAAACGCCTTGGGGTTGAACTAGATGTTGATAAGTGGGTCCCTGTTGAACTGAATAAACAGGGTGAACCAGCTGCTGAGCAGACTGAATAGGTTGTTGAAAAGTAGGACCCTGTTGTGAAGAAGAGTAAAATTGTTGTTGAGTAGACTGAGCCGGCTGCTGGGCAGGTTGAGTAGGTTTCCCTTGCGGAGTAGATTGGCCTGGATGCTGAGAGCCACCAGGTTTCCTTGGTTGAGCAGTTTGTCTTGATGGTTGCGATGGACCAGGTTTCCTCTAAGGAGGACCAGAGGGTTGTCCTTGTTGCCCAATGTTCAGACCAGTCTAAGTATATGATCCTGGTTGTTGGACAAAAGGTTGTCCCTGAGATGAATATATTTGCCCCCCAAGACCGTAAGAAGGTCTTGGTTGATACAAAGGTTGACTGGAAGGCCCATGAGGTTGTACTTGTTGGACCATAGGTTGACCTTGTAAAGGTTGGCCCTGTGGACTGTAAGGTTGTCCCTGAGGACCAAATGCAAACCCCGACTGAGCTGAAGGTTGTCCTTGTGGGCCAAGGGGTTGCACCTGATAAGTTCTCCCAATCTCAGGAACAATTTCATAAGGGTCATAAACAAAAATTCCATGCTTATCATAATGATGGGGAGTAGGAAACATATATATGGGGGTACCGATAGCATCATAGTGATGAGGAGTAAGATAGGGAAAATAAACAGGATTACCATATTCGTCATAATGGTGTGGCGGGTTAACAGGAGCATGAGGCTACTAAGAAACCTGAGAGTTCTGTTGATGAATAGCTAATAGATACTATTCAAAAGTGAGGCCACCAGGTATCTCAGTTAAGGTTGTTGGTGACTGAGTGACCAGTGTAGATGCAGCCATGTAGACAGTAGGTTGAACTGGGACAGATGTAACCGCAAGCAACGAAGCAGATGTCGTCGGTGACAGTCCTAATGATGGAAGGACTGGACTCCTGGATGGAGTATATGCTACCATGGAGGCAACACTAGCAATAATCTGACCCAGGGACCTATATCCGGCTAGAAGTGATGCTGATGGTGAAGATTGATCAGACACATGAGTGGTGTTTTCAGAGAAAATTTGATATCCTTTAGTAGAAATAGGAATTCCATCACTACCAATAGGACCTGATGTGTCCATGTATGACTCCTCCATAAGATCTTCGAAAAGACTATGGGGACTAGGAGGTATAACAGCAGCTAAAAATGGTGATCCCGACGTAAGAGGAGGGAATTCTTCCTCGTCCCCAAAACCAGACCAAGCGCCCGAGGGAGGCCAATTGAACTCAACTGGCTCGTCAGCGGGAGACCGGGTAGCAAGGGGTAAGACCAATGGGAGAATAGGTTGTTGAAGCTCGGCAAACCTAGAGGATTGAGGAGTTTCGAATGAACTGTCCAGTAAAGGACTAACTCTAGAAGGGAGCAAGGACAACGAAACCAGTGGTTCCACCACCGTGACTACTTCACAATAAGAAGGAAAAAGAAAGATCCAAGCAAAGACTCAAAAAACCGAGGAAAACAAAAACAAGCCAATTGCTAAAAAAATTATGGGCGTGTGATCGTGGGTAGTTTATTTTACGACATTGAAACGAAACTTTGTTGTTTCATGTTTTAAGAGTCAAGAAACAGGCAAAATATGACTCTAGTCACTTTCAATTTTGAACGAGCGTGAAAGGACAAGTGCTCGATGATCTTTTCAAATTTAAGGAGTCAGTAAAGATAAAAAATGACTGCTCAGGTAATCTAAGTGAGGGGGTATTCCAGGTTTCCATGAACTGCCATATACACCTTGGTGATCAAATGGAAGAGAAATGATCAATGAATTAACGTACATGCAGGTAGTCTCCCTGAATGCTTTGCTCGGTGCATCATGGTTACAGGGCGGCAGACTCGGCTTCCTATGGGTAAAAAGATTACAACCTAGAGGGGTCTCCCTTTATATACTCGACGGTACGGGGAGCACAAGTCTGTACTAGCGCTGTCTGGAGCCAAATGGAAAATGAAAATTACTAGGTTTTAAGACGTCAGAACACATCTCTAACTTAGACCATTAGAATATTTCGTTAGGTTTCAACGTTTCCTTAGGTTAATTGAAATAGATTTTAATGTTGATCTTGGATTAGGTTTCAATTTCCAGGCCTTAACGTATGTCGGATTTGAAATCTTCCTAAATGCAAAACTGCATGCAGAAGGATACCATTTTGATTCAATGAAAGCTATCTATGAGAAGGAAAGAAAACTTTCAAGCAATATTGAATAATGAAATCATGTGAAAACATCCACTAATGCATCTAATGCAATCTACAGAAAACAAAACTCTTTCCTAGCCTATGCAATGCTAGTTATGCAAGAGACCGTTTCATTTTCAAAGCAAAAAGAATGCAATATTATGGCTTTTTCAATGCAATAGAGCAAACAATGCACTAAATGACATGAAAAACAAAACTAAACACTAGCTTGAGAGAGAGAATGTAAAATTTGAAATAGAATGACTCCAACAACATAGAACAAACACAACAATACCCAAACCAATGCTACAATCTTTTCAAATCAAAGATAAATCTCCAAAATGACCCATACAAGCAATGTAATCGGTGCTTGGAGTAAGAGGAAGAAAAATCAAACGAGAAAGGCAATGATCATTCAACCAATGAACATACTCAACAATATCAAAGAGACTAAGAGAAATTAAATAGGGAACGAATCTGACAGCTATCAAGAAACTTGATCTCCAAACAGAAGGCTTAGTGCACCAAGGCACTCAGAAACCCTAAGACCTCAAGTCACACTGCTAAGAAATGGACAAACAACTGAGGAAAATAAGCCTCTAGCAATCAAAGATAGTCCAAAACACTTCAATTACTCTTAAGAATAACCCAGAAACAAGTGCAATCAACCAAAAACTCATGAAAATCTCACACCCAAAAACTTACAAGAGTCGGTGCGACTGTGAGGCGGTATTCAGCACCAAACAGGGGATGGCGTGAGTGCTACAAAACCAACATACGCCAATCAGCACGACTGTTTAGAGAAAAACTGCGCTAAGCCAGTTAACCAAGGAAAAGGGAAAAAATCAACAGAGCAGAGGTCAATCTTGACACTCTGGGGCTGAACAAGGGTTTGAAGCACAGTTAAACAACCAGAAAGGTAAAAAACAAGACAAAAACCCAAAAAACAACCCAACAAGATCAAAGACAAACTCGCACTGATCCCCAGTGGAGTCGCCAACTTGTTATGTAGGTAAATCCTCTCTGCGGACAGAGACGATCCCTCTAGCCCTAGAGTGGGTCTAGTAACAAGGAATCATCCTAGAGTGTAGGTTCCTAGATATTTGAATGAAAGAGGACGTGATAAGATGGCCTACCTGTGGTCCAATTCTATTTTCGACAATCGTAGTGGTGATGAGAACTTCTCGCTCCCGATTTGGCAAGTCACAATCCCTTCGCTTATCACGCTTGGATACCTGCACAGAGATCAGAAAATGATAACCGCATACCACATACTAATTTCATCCAAAAACTACTAGTCAGTCAGAGAAGACTAAGCATATTGCATTCGATAAAGACAAAATACAAGATGGGAACTAGACAATAGTCACTTATATTATTAGGTAGAAAGAAGAGATACAACCATGCTTTGACATTGCAGTCTCCTCCAGTGGGGTTCGGGTGAAGCATGTCTCAAAGCTCATCGGGGAATTCGGACAGGATAAAGGCCCTCTCGATGGATTTTCTCCTTGCTCTACCTTCTCAATAACTCAGTTATTCAGCTATAGTTCAGTCCTTCAAGTTCAACGCTTCAACTGTATAATTCTCTTTGTTTAGCTAGCTTTCATAAAGAGAGAAGGCTTGTTTATATAGAGGAAAAGGAAGAGGTTGGGATTCCTACAAAGGTGGAAGGGAGGCCTATCCTTTAGGAGTGTTCCAAGGGAGGTGGAAACTACTAACTAAAGGAGGAAGCTCGTGGTTTTTTCAGTTCAAACACTCCCAATGACTCATCCCCGAGGTGGTTGGAATGGAACCTCCGCCTCTATTTTTAAAAAACATTTCATAAATAGCTTGGCGTGGGTGCCTAACTGGCACAGAGTGCCAAGTGGCATAGGCTCAATGTTAAATTTCCAGGTCGGCGTGAGGAGATAACGGGCTACTTGAGCCAAGGCAAAAATAGGGATTTTTACAGCTCTACTTAGGGAAATGTCAACAAGAAGAATGTTACTTTCATCAAAAGGGATGCAAGGATGTTATTTGCAAAGCATGACACTACGTATTAGTCATAGAAATGACCCTCCAATATGCAAGTTGGGGATTGCAGGGACAGTGACAAAATGTTGTGTAACACATGTCCACTCAAGTCATGGGATCACTCGACACTTTCCTCAATCTCAATACAAAGGACTCAGTTCTCATATTCATCTAATTTACTTGTTGATCCTATAACAAGAGCAATAACAATGGTAACAAAGTAAATAAACATAATGAAAGTATACATGGTGATGAGGCAGGTATTTCTTTCTTTTCTAGATGTGAGAGTGGCCCTTTCATTATGCTCGCAGCAACTTCCTCTTGGATTTTACTCTTCCTGCACTATTTTGTACCCTGGTGATCTTCATGACCTTTTTATCTCATTCTCATCAAGAAGTTACTGAAAGAATCATTAAAATACTCATGTATGAAAATAAACAATGATCTATAAAGAAAAATCTAAAGAAGAATAGTGACATAAAAAAACAACATAAGACTTGAAAATAATTTGGGATTGAAATTTCTCATCTCCCTCTTGATCCGACCTTTATTGGTTACCATTGTCCATAAGTGATATGTCCTTGGTAGAAGAAGTGAATCTTCTTGCTCACCACTTGAAAAACTCCATCATGATCCACTCTAATCTCAAATGTTTCAAAAACCATCTTTCTCACATGAGGTAATGCTTTACAATGAAGATGAGTGAACTTTGGTGCCAGAGTTTATATTGATAATTACTTGTCATGAATCAATGCATGGATAGGTCTTTCATTGATTTTATACAAATCTTCAAATATTGATCCCGGAGTGAAGACATGTAATAATTATTATACATATTGAATTTATTGTCTACAATGATATTAGTTATAATACATCTTTGATTGCTGCAAAAGAGGTTAATTTAGAAAACTACCATTCCATCTTTTGCAAAAGTTGTGATTCCTACGTACAACCACTATTGTTAGTAAACTCTAATATCAAAATTACCAAAACCCATAAGATTATTACATTTCTCATATAATGTGAGAGTGTCCAAATCCCTCCTATCTTCAGCATTCAATTCCTATTAGTTATTCTTTCATAACCTTCTATGCATTATACTTTTTTTTTTTAGGACAACACTTTCTTGCACATGCATAAATAGAAGTAAAGCTACTCTTTACTTTTGCATGCATTAACAAGTACCAAAACCACAACTATTAAACACATGCAACACATGAATTACTGTCTGCAAAATTACTGTCATATAAAATTTCAGCAGCAAAATTCAATGGTAAAATTTTAGTGGTATAAATTCAGCAGTAAATTCTAGTAGTAAGAATTCAACAGTAAAATTTCAGTAGTAAGATTTCAGTAGTAAAATTTTCAGTAGTAAAAAATTCACTAGTAAAATTTCCATAGTAAAAAATTGAGCAGTAAAATTTTAGAAGTAATTTTTAGCAATAAGATTTCAGCAGTAAAATTTCAACGGTAAAATTTTCAACAACAAAAATTTTAGTAGTAAGAATTTCAGCAACAAGGAAGGAATGAAAAAACCCGCCGAAGCCAAATAAATTTTCCCCCAATCGGGGTGCCACTTTGAAGATAGATAGCGGGTCAGTGATCCGGCTGTCAGCAGCATTTAAGGTTCTGAGCTGGCTGTCAGTTTCCCACTCAAGGCACTGATTCTCTGCATGCGAACCCGATCTTTGGTAATGCTGCGCCCATTTTTTGATGCGACGCCTCTTCACAATATTTGGCTCTCAGGGTTTATGCTTTTTTGCATTCCTCCATTGTGTATTACCTCCATTTCGACCAAGGTCGGTGGTTCTCACAGTCGCGTTCGGAGTTGGATACTGCGGCAGTTTAGTGGATTCTCACATCTCTAGATCAACAGAACCAGGTTTTGGTATGTTATGTCTCTCTTCTTCAATATCAACTTTGGTTCTTCTTTGCTATCTGCACTGCAATTCTCCAACGAGAAGGGTTCGGGTATCTTTATGCCTTTCTACAATTTTCATGCTGATATGGAGGTTGAACCTTGTTTTAGAAGTCCCCCTGCCTGTCTTTGTCTCATGCTTCGGGTTCTTCAGGCGTTTTATGTTGGCTTCATTTGTCATGTTTCATCATATTGCTGCCTGCGCTTTGATGATTGTTCTAGGTGGCTTATCTCAATCATGCCAAGCTTTCGGCGTCAGGGTTTTCTCTGTTTTTGGCCTCGAACCCCTATCTTCGCTATGCATTATACTTGTTTGCAGTCTCAACGCATGGGGTTTGTCTTCTGTTATACTGGGCTTGTTGGTTTACATATGCCTCGACAGAAGTATGCCAATTGTTCTTATATGTTGGGTAGGCGCAATGGTTTTTCGTCACCTTTTCCTTGTTCTCTGGTTTTCGCCGGGCTCTTTACCTTATACTCTCAATGGGTCAGATTATTGCACTCTTCCAGCATGCAGCTGGCCACTCCTACTATTGTGCATGTTTTTGTTTTCCTTCCTCACAGATATCCTCTATTTCTCTTGTTATATTTAGCAGGCTTCTCTAGTGTCACCATGACCAAACCCAGAACTTCCAGACGCAAGCAGAAAGCACCGATTGCTCCATCCAATGTCTCTCTGAGGCTCAGCAAGAGAGGCCGAAAAACTAATGAGCAGGTTATCGACAGACTGGCCCACACATATATGGTTAATACCCCTCCGCATATTCAACATAAGATACAGAGTTGGGAGAAGCAGAGTTCTACTAATGTGGTTGAGGCTCAACAGCAGCAAGATATGATGGATTTCCTCACTGACCCTGGTAGTACTAGAGGCAGGATCTCTCTTTTTCAACAATCTGTTAAAATGTATTGGAAGTTTAAGTGTGTTCTCGCCAAAGCCCTGATGAGTATGAAGGACCAGGAAGTTCATACTTTCATTCTCTTTGACCTTCATCACATAAAGCAAGACATGAGCTCAATGACAAAGACTCAAATGCAGCAGAATTCCAAAATTGAATGAATTGAGGAGTAGTTGCGACAGATGCAGTGGGTGGAGATGCCTGTGTCCTTAGCCAAAGACCCAGCACCAGTGGATTCTTCGGATGGATAGGCACTGCTTGGTTTTCTAGTTTTTTGTATGTTTTTTGTCAATCAACTTATCACTGTAGTTTCATATGTAAATATTATGGACATAGCCAAGTAGTACATGCCGCTACTGAGAGACTGAAACAGTATTGATTTTGGTTAGCTTTTAACTTCCTAAGATGGCCAACAAACCTGGTTTCCTTCGAGCAGGTTGAGATGCATATTTTTGTTGTATAAATTTAGCAACTTGCTCAATCTAATAGAAAAGTCAGGTCCTATGGAATTCACATTAAAAAAAATAATAATAATAAGGAAGGAATGAAAACTCTTATTTTTTTTCGCTTGTCTTCATCAAAGCTCTGATAACATGTTGAAATTTTGACGTTCGATGTTGTTACAATCACCTAAATTTGGAACTTCTTTATGTTGTAAAATAATTTAAGTAGTTATAGATAGAACATAAACCCTATAAATCATATTCACAATGAAATACAACCAATAACTTAATGAGACACAGAGATATTAGGTTAATGACCAAGGAAAAATCAACAAGAGGAAGATCCAGCCATATTCTTCTTCTATTATAAATCAATTTTTCAACAGAGATACAAAGTACAATGATATAATGAAAAATTTCATCCAAATATGAAGAATATCTCTGATAGCGATAGCTGATGAAAACATTGAATCACTTCGGCTCTCCAAAATCTTAATTTAACCTCCAAATCTCTCTCTCACACAATCTCCTTCAATTCTCTCCAAATCTCTCTCAAGTTCGAATTCACAATGCAGTTACCAAATTCGAAAATTCGATAAGATATGATAAAAATTCCGATGGAAAATTTTCAATTCGAAAAAAATCGAGAGTATATATCTTTAACATTTAAATATATATACTCTTTTTCAGGTAACAACAATATCTTGTCATTTTCTTTCCATTCATATAGAAATTTAAATAATTTTTAATAATTTTTATCAATATAAACAATTTTTAAACTATAGTTTACTTACCAAAACTACAACCACATTTCTCTTATTTCCAAAATCTCTCTTCTTTTCAAAATTCAAAACTTTGCTCTTACTTTCAAATCTTATCTAATTTTTTTTATCATTAATATTTATTTAAAAATTATATATTCAAAAATCCAAACCACTCTTCCTCAATTTCAAATTTATCTAAATTTAATATTTTGTTAAAATTCATAAAGCTTTTTAAAACCTTTGAATTGAAAATCTGGAAATTTTCTCCACTCAAATAGTTTCTATTTCCTAGATCCAGCATCCTTTCTACTTTCTACCTGCGATCCCACAACGATCTATTGTTAAAATTCATTTTTTCCTCTTTTTTCAGATTTTTAAAAACTTTTTAAAACCTTTGAATTGAAAATCTGGAAATTTTCTCCACTCAACTAGTTTCTATTTCCTAGATCCAATATCCTTTCTATTTTCTACCTACAATCCCACAACTATCTATTTTACTGCACTTACTATTCTCACGCAGACAAATTAACCATGAATTTTCTATCATCTAAATACCCTCACGCAGGTAAATTAACCATGAATTGTCTATCCCCTCACTCAGGAAAATGAGGCAAATTAACCGTGAAATGTCTATATTCTGAATACCCTGAATCGAATCGAATTTTCATCAAATAATTTGATGTACGAACTGAATTCCCGAATTTCCGTATTTTTTTCTCCAATACGGGTAAATTTGGTAGCTATGAAATGCACAAGTAGTGAGGGGAGAAAGAATGAGGCACATATATATAAGTGGAGAAACGAATCCATGCCATTAGGAGGAGTAACTCGCATGCCAAGATGAGTGTAGCTCATGCCCATTTAGGAAAAGTAACTCATGCCATTAAGGAGGTGTGCATGCTTTTGTAACTTATGCTTTTAAGAGAGAGTGTAACATATGCATTAAAGAGTGCGTAAGAGGAATCTTTTATGGCATGCTTTTATTGAGTGTAAGAGAGTGTAAGAGAATATTTTATGACATGCTTTAATGAGTGTAAGAGAGTGTAAGAGCATTAATAAGAGTGTAAGAGGAATATCCCATGCCAATAATGAGAGTGTAAGAGAACATTATTGAGAGTCATGATTGAGTGACTTGAATTTATTTTAATAATAATATAATAGTATCATAAGAATAAGAATATTAATATTAATGATATATTGATGATTATAAAGAAAATGAACTATTAGGATTGATTAATGATCAAAAGGGATTTTCCATCAACAATACTTGATTACCAATTTATGCAAGGTGATTTAATATTTTTAGAGAGTCATACTTGAGACTTTAAACTTTCTATTTTTAGAAATTCTATTTTTATGCTTTCTATTTTTAGATTTTTTTTTACTTTCTATTTTTATAAATTCATCCCTAAGCTATTAATTTTCAACAGTTTCCTTACCCACCAAGTAGTGTTTCCACTTTTTTACACCTTGCACCAATGCATATAATTCCTTGTCATATGTAGGATAGTTAATCATTGCACCATTAAAAGTTTTTGAATGAAAATAGATGGGCTTACCATGTTGCATTAGGACTACACCCATGGCATAGTCGCTTACATCAGTCTGTATCTCAAATGACTATCTCAAGTCAGGAAGTGGAAGTAGAGGGGTTGAACTGATTTTTTCCTTCAATGCATCAAATGATTTTTGTTGTTTACCTCCCTGCTGAAACACCTGCTTCACACTTGTCAATGCATGCAGTGGAGCTACGATAGAAGAAAATTTAGGCAATAAACTTCCTCCAATATAGGGCTACTCCAAAAAAAATATAACCTTTGTCACCATTGTGGTCCTTGGCCAATTCCAAATGACATCAACCTTGGGGGGACCTATTTTCAACTCTCCTCCCCCAACAATATGACCCAAGTAGAATAAAGAAGCTTTTCCAAATTCACATTTTTGCATCTTTAAAAAAAACTATTTGTTCTTCAATACATCTAATACTTTCTTAACATGCATGACATGTTCTTCACCGGACTTGCTGAAAATTAATATGTCATCTTGTTCTTCTTCACCGGACCTGCTCTTCTTCTTCCCTTTACCATATCCTTGTTCAATGCATGAAATTACACACACATGCACCATATTCCATCTTTCTTTGGCACCAAAAAAATAGGTGAACCGCATGGTGAAGTACTTGGTCGAATGATCCCTTTCTCAAGAAACTCTTGGATTTGTTTTTTAATTTCTGCATTTTCCATCACTGACATCCAATACATGCCAATGTTAGGAAGACGAAAATCTTGCTAGAATTGGATTTCATTTGGATTCCTCTTTTGGGAGGCAATCCTTTAGGCTCCTGAAACATCTTATCACACTGGTTAACAACCTCAACCAGATCAGATTTTGACTTTGAATCACAACCTTGAAAATCTTCATTATCAACATGAATCTTGGGTTTGATCATTAGAAGCACAAAATTCTTGCTTGAGTTAACAAGGCTCTTCATTTGTCCGGAATTCACAAGTGAAAGGTTTAGTTTCTTGCGATGTGATCTAACAATGTACTCAATTCCATCTTTGAACAAGTGATACTTTTGTTCATGGATATCTTTCCTATCATAATGATATGGGCTTCCCAAAATAATATCACATATTTCTAATGGCACTACATCAAATGCTACCTCATCAATGAAGTATGCAGTAATGGCAAATTTTGGTTTGCATTTTATAGTTACTTGCAACTTTGCATTATCACACACCCAGCCTAAAGGTATGGTTTATGATGTGGAATGGTTTCCAAATTCAAATTTTTGACATTGTTTTCATAAATAAGATTTTCTCATGAGCCACTATCAAATAGAGTGTCAAACTTGTTATGTTTTGAGATGACTCTAATATGGAAAATTTCTATCCTCTCTCTTTCGTTTTGAGTTTCATTGTGACTATTTGAAGAACTAGTGCTAGCAATGGATTCCTTACCATTTATTCCCATATTTGTGTTCTTTGTTTCATCTCCTGAATTAGATCCTAAATCATGTTGCATAGTTGCAGCTGTCTTTTTCTTCCCTTTATTGTTAATTCTTTTGGGTCTCATCTTTGGATGAAGTTTCCAACAATGTTTTTCATCGTGACCATCCTTTGAACAATGTTTGCATGTGATATTTTCTCCCTCCTCCTTGATGGAAGCATTCTTCTTCCCTTTTCCTTTGAACTTACCCTCTCCTTTGTCTCCACCTTTAAATGGATTTTTTTTGCCCTCTTATGGGACATTTTTTTCTCTTACTTCTAGATGTGTTTCCTGTACACAAACCTCATATAAAATTGTAGGTTAAACATGAGAATGGTATGTATCAAATAGCTATGCAAACCTCCAATGTATTTCAGCAAAGTATCCTGAGATGAAAAATCTACACCTAATATTAGTGATCTTCTTCTAAATTCTTGAGTATAGCTTTGCACACTTCAGCCCTTTAATTGCCTAAAGTTTTTCCAATCTATGATATATGTTTGCATGTATTCTAATGGATATAATTGTCTTCTTAGTGCAACAACAAAATCATTCCAAGAGGTTAAGATCTTACCATGTTTCTTCATGTCCTCTTGAGTTCTGGCTTCCCACCAAATCAGACTTTCGCCTTCCAATATTAATGAACCAAGATGAATCTTTGTGTAATCATACTTGACCCTTTGTATCTTGCAATACACTTCAAGCTGACGAACCCAATTATTTAATCTCTCAGCATTTACCTCTTTGTTATACATAGGCAATTCAATTTTTATGTCAAGTTTCAACAGTGGAGTTTTACCATGTCCCTTTATAGAATGTGGAGGTCTTTTTGAAGGGCTTGTTGTGGAAGATGATTCTGGTGAAGATGATGGTGAGGATGGAGGTGAAGAGAATGGTGGTGTCAAAGGTGGTTTTCACTATTCCCTCCATCACCTTTTGGAGTCTTTTCCCCGTCTCCTCCATCTCCTTTTGAAGACTTATCTCCCTTTAGAGGATTGGACCTCTCACCTTGCAACCTTGTGTTTCTCTCCTCATAGAGAAATTTCACCATTTGTGTCATAACAAATAATGCTTTTTTGAAAGCCTTTTCACCCTCTAACATATTTTCATACTCTCCTTCATGTGACATACTTTCTAAATCTTCAAGTACAACTTGAAATGGAATTTGTGGTGGAGAATGTGAAAAACTTACTCTCCTTGTCCTTGACCTAACTTGAGGACTTGCAACCACAAGCTTTCCTTATCCTCTCTTGAGCTTCAAACTTGAAAGTTTAGAAACACTTGCAAACAAATTAAACCCTCAAAAAAACAAAGAACTCTAGATCTGATACCAAATTTATCTGTATATGCAACTGCTTGAGGATTTTGTATAGTTTTGCAGGTGACTAAATTAGGTTTTTAAGCCTCTTATGTCAAATTCTTAAACATATAAACATGAATTAAAAGTTTATTTTTTGTATAAAACGTGAGACAATATCACCATAATAGAAAAAACAAAACAAGAAATGATGAAGGAGTTCACCCCTCTTGGGCTACATCTCTTGGTCCAACTTCCAATGGTTGGGCCTCTTTCATTATGCTAAAACAATGGTGTTTACATCAAGTTACAGTGCTCAAATGGTTTCAATGATAGCTCCAATGGCTTCAAAAGTGTCAAAAACCCATGTTTAGCCTCGTTATGCTCCCAAAAAGGCCAAAAACTAGATCAAATATCCTCCTCCAAAGTTTTCTTGCTATGTGTTCTACAATTTCCCCTTTTTCCGACCCTAAGGGATAAATTTTGCCTTTTTTGGCAACATGGGGAAAAATTTTGGCCCGATGCCAACGAGATTCCTGCCGAAAAGGAGGAAAAATGTCACCTCCTTAATTGCGACAGTTAGGCCCATACCTGGCTAAATTGTTGCCATGTCACATAAATCCCGTCATTGATTCGATAAATTCCCACCGATGGCTGACTCGGGTTCCCGAGCAGTGACATGTGGTAGATGTAGGGTTGGGTTAGCAAAACTATACCCCCGTCAAGTTTTTCCACCCTCCTGTGGTTTTGGCACCGAGTGGTAGCAATAATTGTAACCAGAACATGTGAACACTATGACCAAGACTTAATCATTGATTTCTGTCATATATTGTTTGAAATTTAGGCTAAATAGTTATGTAATGGGTTTTATGTGTATTAAAAACTCAGTTGATACATTGCACCATGACTTTGGATATGTGGGTTTTACATTCAACATATATTTTGGGGTAGGGTTAGCCCCTAACCCTGGTCTATGGACTGGGGTTGAGGGTTAACCCTGGTCCCATCCCCCGCTTCCAACTTCAATAATATTTAAATAAGACATTTTATCTATAAGGGTTTAGCAATTCGATAATGAAGTTGGTTGGATACCTTTTTTGGCTTAGAGGAGGTTAGGTGCTCGAACATCATGAGCTACTATTCGACCCATACAAAATTTTAGTGGCCACCAAGAGGCCACATGGTAGCCTCTAGTTAGCCCATGTGGTACCTCCTGGTTGGACCACCTCATCACCTCCTAAACCAATGAAATATCACCATTTCACAACCAATAGAAAACTGACACATGTAGAACAAATATTGGACCCTTAAACACAGTCACTATGCCATGTTAGGGTCCAGTCAGTAGTATAGACTGCTAACTGTGCAACCGTGTACAACCAAAATAACATTTTTTTTGTTGTTTCCAAAAACGAACAAAACTCGATTATATGAGAATAAAATTTCGGTTTTGAAGGAAATGAGTTGCATCATATTCAGAACGATGAGATCTACGCGTTCGCTCTGGTTTCAATCCATTCCAACAACTTTGAATTTTGATCATAAAATTGATCCATCAAATCATCCCAAGTGGTTGAAATAAGCGACATGTCAGTTGTTGATTTGCTCATACCCCAGGTTGCCAATTAACCCTTCTCATAAATATATATTCATTTATTATATACAGGCACAGGCCACCCTTGCCACCTCACCTCAGGACTTCACTCTCGAGCATTCCCTTTATAGCCCTCCCCCAACTTGTTGAGATGAAGGGGATTGGGATGGCATGGAAACTAGTGAACATGTCGAATATTGAATAAATATCGAGGGTGACGAGGCTTTATGGAGTGCCACATGTCATTAAAAGATGAAGACAATTACTTTCCCATTCCCATAGTCCATCTCTCAGAAGGTTCATACATGACAAAGAGGAGCACCATGGTGACTGAGCGTTGATGAAATGTATCATGAGGGCCTAACTGAATATGGGAAGGAAAGAGATCGAATGCCATGGAAACGAACCCCGCCATTTCTCACGTCACCTTGGAGGGATATCTCTGAAAGGAATAAGACTCCCTTTCCAAGAGCAGACCAAGGTGATGTGTCCCAAAAGGCCATGGCCACAAGTCTTGGTTGCACGCAAGGGGAGTTAAAACATCACAGTGCATGATGATTATGAATTGACGTTGAAATTTAAACACCAAATCTAGAGGTTATATGCCACAATCTCCAAGTGCCATATAAATGAGCCTTCACCAAGGGAAAGTGCGATGCTATAAGGAATAAGCTAGTGCACTGTGTGAAAGGCATGAAGAGAGTCCTTCCCCACACTCTTACTTGAACACCATCCCCGTTCCATAGTCATGATTGAAGCAGGAATGAAGGGTATTAAATCTCACATTTGGTGAACGAAGAACTTGTGAATAATATGGGAGACTATATGTATATACATATGTGTGGGTATGGCCTCCCCATACACGTAATTCATTATCCTTCCTTAGCTTAGAAATGATGAGACTATGCTTAGCAGCAAATTATTTTTTCTGACACAATAAGCAATAATATAATGAAACTAGACCATTAAATTGCATGAAACGAGCATCTTTGTGCCCTTTGCCAGGCACAAGAGACTTAACCAA
The DNA here is from genome assembly GCA_034641835.2 of Pinus albicaulis. Classification (NCBI taxonomy): domain Eukaryota; kingdom Viridiplantae; phylum Streptophyta; class Pinopsida; order Pinales; family Pinaceae; genus Pinus; species Pinus albicaulis. The sequence goes on from CM076582.1 coordinate 115,187,633, forward strand.
TTTTCTTAATTTCAACATAAATATATGGCCATGCCGTTATCAGTCATGCGTACAACATTCACATATTGATGACAATAATGCATACTAATCACCAATTTCATCAAATCTCTCAAGCACACACAAAGATTCATCTGGTCCCTTGAATGGAAAGTGGTATGACATATGCTCATATAGTATGCGTAGACTTTCAACCATTCCTTAAAGAACTTATACAATGAACTAAGTATCCCATAACACACATTTTCTTTTAATCTTAATAGGCGCACATAATGCTTGCATGAATATATATATATATATATATATATATATATATATATAATTCCTGCATGAAAGACATATGTGCAAAACCATAGTAACCAACACCATTGATGATAGCTCAATACTTTCCAACTCAAGAAAACTAATCGTCCTTCGTGTTATAATATTAAGCTAACCACTTATATTTAATTTCATACATGAAAACAAGAATATAAAACCACAGTAACAAGGAACTAGTTACCATAGGTCCATTATTTGAGTAACAAGCAAACCACGAACAATTCATGCACTCATTACGACATTAGCTCAACAGTCCAACAATGACTCAATAAAAAGGAATGCATTTAAAAACGCTTATCTTGAATTAACACTAGAGTTGGGAAACCAAGTTAGGGAAAATGACTCTCCAGCCAACCATAGATGAGGTGTAGCCAATCCTTACTTGGATCTATCACCCCTGAGCCATATTCCAGGGAATGAGATGGTTTGCTCAAGGAATTAAACACCAATTCCTAGTTGAAACAGGGACTCCATAGGATTTCCCACCTTGACCCACCAACCAAATAACAGTCAACAAATTCTGTAGGGAATCGAGAGGCCTACTACCTCCACCCTTTAGTTTCTCAACATCTAATAATCTCCAGGGAATCTACAGGCTTCACCTCCATCCTAAAAAATGTAACACAGTAGTTCCACCCAATGAAGGGAATCCATAACACACTATCAGATCCATGTAAAAAAAAAAATTAAGACTCCAGAATTTCCTAACCAGAGATCCAAGGGCTAAATCTCTACCCTAGGATATTAAGGGACTCTAGATAAGACCATCTCCACCCTCCAACCCCCTAGGCATCCTGAAATTTACCCTCACAAGGGGAAATTCCTTCTGAATTCCTGTTGCTCAACTAAGTTATGAGTAGTTGCTCTGAGAGATGTCAAATTCCTATCACATCTCTACGCTACTATAGATGTCCTCTAATTCCACCAGATCATATATGTGTTTATCTCTTTCCTCTTATGCCCCCAAATGAATTTACTTATCCCTCTAAGCTTGCTCATGGTGGTGTATTTTTCAGTGATCGCGTCTACTACCCACCTTCCCTCTATTTTGGGGTCTGTGTCTTCTATGTTCCTCTCCCCACCTTGAGACAAGCTCCTCATTTTTTCCTGCTACATGCACAACCCCTCACTCCATTAATCAATTTTTTTTCCTTTTTTCTTGTCCATCCTTCCCAAGGAAAGTATGGTATGCATCATTTTCTTCGTCTCCTTTAATTCAAACATACTCATCCATTAAAACTCATCAACCATCCTTTAGTGGCTTGTTAAAATAACTCATATTTTCCTTCCATGAGGATACATACACCATCCCAAGCAAGTAACCATCCCCATTCCCTGGAATATGTATCACTTAATAAACCATTTTTTAAATTTGAAGGTAATAATACATGAAATATGTTCACATGCCATTCACAAACAAAAAATAATCGGATTTGTCACAAGATTACCTTCTATGTGAGAGAATCTTCCATCCAGACTATCCATGAAGAAAAATTGATTTCTCATAGTTCTCTTAATGTCTTCAAACGAAGAAAAACCATTGCATCTTTCCACCTATTTATCTTACAGTACCATGCGCAATAGATTTTTCATTTTCTAGTGCAATGCAATAGAGTTGAGGTAATTTTCCCTTCATTCCTTGGCATGACCAGGGTTAGGAACCCAGTTGGAGACCTTTTCTAGGATCTTAGAGTTAGAAAATACTTGACACTTATCACCCACCATGGTTTCCAATTTTTAGATTTCTTGTCGAGTCTCATGAGGGACCACAATGAAGAAGGCCTCAATCTCTTCGTACACAAATGCATGAGCTTTTTGCTGCCCTTGGGGATCTTTCTGCCACCACCCATCCTATTGCGCATACTCTACCTAGGCAGCATTACATGCTGGAGAGACACCCTTTTGGAATGTTCACAAATAAACCCACAACCGAGATTATGGGCTTATCCCTAAGTTATATCAATTTCTACAACAACACACAACCTACAATCTTCATACATATGAAATTGAATCAAGCCAGGAATTGACCCACAATAATAAGGCTCATAGAGATGATGAAATCCCCTTGAATTAAATCCTTTAGTAACCAAAATGCTAAACCAAAGTCACAACTATACCCAAAATATAGGCACACCAAGGTTATAACCTCCTTTTATAAAACAATTACATAGAATAACAAAACCAGACAAGAAGTTTCATACATGGCCTTACAAATGCTCATACAAAGCAAGGTTTCTAGAATTTCATCCCATAGAAGACATGACATAATATAAACCTGACTACCAAGACAAAGCCACATCTTTTTAGACCCATTGACCAACATATAAAGAAATAAAAGATAACCTAGTTCACTAAACAACAAACCACTAGAGTGAATTCAAACAATACCAGAACAATTGACAGTCAAGAGTAAGGGTATCGAAGATTTTGTGAGTAGGAATGTTAGGAGAAGAATGGATGAGAGAGACGACGTCCTTCTGCTGCATCCAATTGCCAGCCACCTCTGTAACTTTTCCCCACCTCAATGTTCCACCACCACTCATGAGCCCACGCAGCCATTGAAAATTATCTATCCTATATTAAGCCCTTCACCTTACTATTATCAACCTCAAAAACTAGAACATCAAAATTCAAACAAACTTCTTTGCATTTGAAACCAGATTCAGACTCAATTTCCTAAAGCAGGGTTTCAGTTCCTCCCCCACACTCAGGCGCAAACCTTCCTCATCCTCTGTGAACCTCATACAACCCACCTCCTACCCACACTATCATTTTAAAGCCATTTGGAAGCCTCACATGCTTATGCATGAAGGGGGAAATTGCATCCCCTTAACCATTAATTCCCATCTATTAATCAAGGTGGCAGGCTTACCCCTCGAGACCCCATTTGATTCCTCATCCCACCACCACCGGGGATTCTCTATCATTGTCCAAAATAAATTGAAGTGACTCAGTCCAACTAACTTCATATGGCAGAGGCAACCTCTTATTAAGGCATAGGTATTTGACCTGACATCCCAAATTGGATAGGGAATATATGACCTTATTTCTAGTTCTCCTTGAGTGGGAGACAACTATGTAATTCATTTGGAGAATCAACTCTCTGATGCGGTCAATGAGGAGTTCCAAATGCTAGCTTTTGACCAACTTTGAAGAGGGGGATCCATGGATATTTCTTTAAACCGTCGACATCACTAGCTTAGACTCTCCATCAATTTGTAATTTGTAATACCTTTCTACAATAACTATTTACAGGCCTATTTTTAGGGCCATAAAATCTAGCACATTGTACTAGTGGTTCCACAACTTTGGGAGTAAACCCTTAAAGCATTATTGATCGAGTCCCTAAAAAATGCCTCCAAATTCTACAATCCCTAGATTTCCATTAGAAGCCCCATTGAAGTTCAACTTAATAAAACCTAATTGGGGGGGTGTGTAAACCTCGTAGGGGAGGTGCTTTTGGTTTCTAGACTAGTAATACTCAAGGGGGTTATCATCATCCCAACGATCTCCAATTTGCTTAGGATTTCAACTTCCAAATGAATCATCTTCTAATCTTATGGGGACCATATTTATGCTAGAATTATCTTTGATATTATGCTTTGTTATCTCCCAAGTATTATCTATAGACTTCTTATTCTTGAATATTCTCTTGTATCCTTCCCTAGTGCCCATTCTGAGAAACCTCTTACTAATATCAATACTTTGTTTATCACTGGATTTTTGAACAAGTTATATGTCTATTGCTTAAATGATGTGATCATATAAGTAGGATTGTGATCACTATGGAAAAAAACCAAGTGAATACGATGCCATATAGCTTCAGTATATGGGCATGAATTTAGAACATGTTCCATATTATCCTCCTAGTTTCCACATAGATGGCAAAATGATGGTCCCTGCAATCCTTTCTCTTTTATATGATCCCATGTCAACAACTTTCTTCTCCCTATTAGCTAGACGAAATGAGCAATGTCAAGCTATAAGTTGCTACTCCAGATTCTTCTCCATAAGAGTACTCTTGGAAATTCGTGGCCATATACCAACAAATAATGAGCTTCCTTAAGGGTAAGCATTCCTTTTGTTTGGTAGCCCTAACATAACTTATTAGGATCATGAGCGATAGGTATTTTATGTTTCTGCAGTTCTTGGCTCAAATTGCCCCAAGGGAACCAATCTTAATGGTCTCATTCTAACTCCTCGAGAGAGATAATATAAATCACATAGATAATTTTGAATTTAATTTAACAATACAATTTTGAATTTAATCTGACATTATTTTTTTTTTAATATAATGATTAGTTAATCTAAATGCATAGAGTACATGTTTTTTAATAATTTAATGTGTTATCGTGAATGTTTGAAATTAGTAATTAATAAAAATTTTAAATTAAATAATATATTAATAATATATTAATAAAATCATTTACAATATTATAAATTAAAAAACATATCTAACTATTATATTAAAATTATAAACATTTTTTATATTATTTATGTTTTATTTAAAATAATTATAATAGGAAATAATAATTTAATTAAATAATACTTTGTATTAAAAGAATTTTTTAAAAAATTAAATACAATTTGAGTGTCTATTTATTTAAGAAAATAAGATAAGCATGTCTATATATATATATATATATATTTCAAAAAAATGGAATAAGATATAAGAATTTAATTTAGCATAGTAAGATTTTTTTGTTTTTTTTTAATATAAAGGAAATAGTTTGTGGTTAAGATTATTTAATTAAATTTGCTTTAAGTACTGTTTAATTTGAGTACCACTAGACCAATGTCAATAACTTGTAAGTCAACATCCAACCAAAACTTATGACTTAGCAACGACTAAGATATCCAAAGATACATAGAAAAGGGATGTCTAACTCATAGGGAACATCAACCTTCTAGACCACCCTTATAGGCTTATCATAAAAGACTAGGCATATTGAAAAATTGAATTCAAGGAAAATGTAAGACTTACCTCCCAACTATCTCATCAAACCACTCCAACCATATAAATTTGTCAATTTAAAAACATAATAAAAAACTAAAATAATTAAAACTTTAAATATTGTTTAATTTCAAATTTAGTTAAGTATCCCTAAGCCCATGTCAATAACTTGTAAGCCAACATCCAACCAAAAACTTATGACTTAACAAGGACATATTTCATAATAAAAAACTAAAATAATTAAAACTTTAAGTACTGTTTAAAATTTAGTAATGTATGGCTAAGCCAATGTCAATAACTTGTAAGTCAACATCCAACCAAAAACTTATGACTTAACAAGGACTAAGATATCCAAAAATACATAGATGAGGGAAGTCCAACTCATAGGGAACACCAACCTTCTAGACCACCCTTCTAGACTTATCATAAAAAAATAATCATACTGAAAATTTAAATACAAGGAAAATGCTAGACTTATCATAAAAGACTAATCATAATGAAAATTTGAATACAAAGAAAATGTAAGACTTGCCTCCCAACTATTTCATCAAACCACTCCAGCCATATAAATTTGTTAATTTAAAAACATAATAAAAAACTAAAATAATTAGAACTTTCAAAATTAATTTTTCTTTATTTATATTATATAAAATAAAACTAAAACAAATTAAAATTTTTCATTCTAAACAAATTATCTATCTATCATAAAATACCTTAATTATATCAAATTTAAACTAAATAATAAAATAGAAATAATAAATACTGAGTTCTGTGAATGTTTATATCTATTTCAATTTGCAATATTGTTTTACAAAATAAATATACAAACACAAAGTAGAAAAATAAATAATGTAATGTGTCCATGATAAAATGAAGTCTCCTATTCCACAAATTGATTTTCCAAGTTTTCCATCGAAGTAAAGTGATAAGGCCTATCAAAGTGTGAAAAGAGACATGTTCCAGCCGTAGTCTAAAAAAGTAATAGAATGGCTTAGAATCCCACAAGATTTTGAAAAAATCCAGCAAAAATTTTATCAAAATTTTGCTTACAGTTATTAAACTTTAGTATTTTGAGTGGATAGGTCCATTTCTACTCTCAAAAATAGATTCCAAACACTACAACTACCTCATTTTTTGAATTTTACTAAACCAAATTTCGACAAAAACCTGCCATCCAAACTATTCTTTTGCCTAAGTAGACAACTTTCATGCTCCAAACCAAAGTTTGCGGAACATTCACTGCATTAATGTCATTGTGTGACAGCTATACACCATCATATATGGCGAGCCTTATATCCCAGTCTATCGACCCATAAATGCATTGAGGGGGAAAATGACCATCGTCAGATTAAAGCAATAAATGATCCTTCATATGTCATTAGAAAAAGCGGCAGAACTTTGAGAACCGTGACCATTCGTGAAAGCAGTACCTTTATACGAATGGAAGAAAAAGTGTGAATTGCAAGTTTAGTGCAGCGACCTCTCAATTATCGTTCTATACAGTCACCTTTACAGCTTTGTAGTCATCACTTTCCCAACCTCCGTATGGAACTGACCTCCACTCTGAAACCTCTGCACTTTTCATTTAAGAAGAGGGCAGTGCGTTATTTGCAGTTTCAGTCTACAGAACTCCAAAGTTGAATAAATATAACGATTTAGCCCACCTCAGACCACTTTTGGAACGTGCAGGAGCTCAATTAATAACGACCAATTGTCTACAAGGTGGCTCGGAAAAATATTTTTCCACCCAATTCGATTGTTTTTCGAAGGTTCGTAGTGTATTAATAGAAATGGATTTATCACTCAGAAACTCCTATAATTTTAATCTCAAATTCTCTAGTTTTATAGGGAGTAATCATGATTTCTTAAAATTTCTGTTAAATTAAATCATGCAGAGATAAAATGATCTACCAATTAAACTATGGGATGTCCACCATTAAATTTAAACAAATGGATTATCCAACTATGAACCTATACACAACCCCACGCATTAATTAATCAATGTACCATCACACAACATATATTGGTTTCCTTTTGGAACTCCTCTGGAAGTAGACCCCATTCCGACAAAAGAAAAAACACTGTTATCGTACAGAATTGAATTTAAGCAATGTCTATTTCTTTTTGTTTTAAAAAGACTACACAGGAATGTTTGAAACTACATTTCATTTCTCCCGAGTGGAAAATAAGTTGCAATTAATGCATTTCTTTAAAAAAGCATTCCTAAATGGGGCCGATGGAGGGTGTTAATTCTTTTAATATGCGGGGTATCTCGGTTCCTTGATTTTGCTACTGGAAACATTTAATATGGCCCGATGGATTGTGTTGATTCGTTTACTGCGCCGACATAAAATGTAACTTGTCAGGTATCAACGTTTCTTAATTTGACAGGAAACAATCCCGTCTGATCCCTATCTTCGATATGAGGACGGAAATGTAAAGCTAGTTGTTAGGTATCTCGGTTTTGGTTTTTCAGCTGGATTGGAAGGATAGCGCAAAATCAAATAAAGAAGCATTATACAATTAACATTTTGTAATTAAAAAACGATCCTAAAAGCATCTTGCAATTTTTAAGTATTTTCAAAAGACTAAGCGACCAGAAACAGAGAATCGTAGATTGAAGAATAACAAGAACAAGCACATCTGTGACTCAAACTAGCAAGTGCAACCATGAAACAAACAATCAACTGAGAAAACAGGTTACAAATATTCATTTCAATTTGAATTTGAAAGGTATCTGAAGCTGCACAGCTCAACATGTGTGCGCAGATGCATACATATATAAACATAAAAATGGATTGGAAACCTTGAGATCTAAATTCATTAAATATATTCCTTGCTTTCAATGCAAAAAAACGATACCTTTCAATGGTGCAGCAAGATCGTTTTTTCTAAAACCATCAACGGAAGCGTTGGGCTATTATAGCTTTTGAACATTCTTCCGTTTACAAGAAGAGCATAGTTTGTACACATCCTTAGCATTATAATAAGTACAGATACCTGGATTGAAGAAACCTTGAGCTCGATTTCAATTCTGCCAATGCTTTAAGGAGAAACATTTTGTGTAGATGGATCTCCTATAAAAGAATACATAGTCCCAATCCAAAAACCATAAGCAATTTTTCAACAATTGGGAACAAGAATTATGTTTTGAATGCCAAATAAATACTGTAACCAGATTACAAGGCGCTTTTGCCAACCCACTGCTAGAGTAGCCTCTTTTTGACAGAGACTATGTAATACGCTGAAACAAATCAGATCTGAGATGGGTCTGGTCGGATGTCTTTCAAAAGACCAACCACCTGCTGCATAGAGGGACGCTTGGAGGGTGACTCTGCAGTGCAGAGATACCCAATTCTCAAAGCATCCAGCATTTGGGTTGTAGAAGCAGAATGGAACAGTCTTGGGTTCAGTGCACTAACGCCATGGTTTTCTTTCATCAGAGAACGGACCCAGCCAACCAAATTCCCTTTGAATCCACCAGGAAAACCACCATCAGAAGCCCTTCTGTCCGTGACCAGTTCTAATAATACAACCCCAAAACTATAGACATCGGCCTTTGCACCTTGATCAAAAGTGTCAAGAGATTCAGGAGCAGCATACACAGACTTTAGGATTTCCGGGCGGGCTGATACTTTTAAAAGGTCTTTGATCCCGGATTCAGCCACATGAGGTTCACAATTGTCATCTAACAGCACATTAAACGGTGTCAGGCCTCCATGAACGATCGGCGAGGATGAACCATGGTGGAGAAATGCAAGCGCTCTGGCGATTCCTAGGGATATTTTGTGCCTGGTAATCCATCCCCTGCGTTCCCCGGAAACTGCAGCCCCTTCGGTTTGCTGCTCCTCCCACGTGTCCATGCTCCAGTCCTCTGTATTGGCATGCGTTCCAGGAAGCCCGTGAAGCCATTGATGGAGGTCGCCATTTTGCATAAATTCAGAGATTAACAATTTCTCTTTCCCTGCAATGCAATAACCCAGAAGAGGCAAAATGTTGGGATGCTTTAGACGACCCAATGCATCTAACTTTGACACAGCTTCCTCTGCATTTAGATCCTTTGCTCCCTCTAATACCTTGATTGCTACATGGATATCTCCCGGCAATATGGCTCTATAAACGGGACCATTTTGTCCTTCACCCAGCTGGGATTCTTTGCTGAAATGGGAAGTTAAGGCTAGGAGATCAGAGAAGGTGAGGTCTAGCAGAGGTTTTTCAAAAATGATTACTGGAGCCGAGGTAGAGTCCTTGATGTCAGCAACCCATGTACCAGAATCTGTCTCGAACGAGAATGGCCCCGATTCAGTTATGGATCTATCAGTTTTCCACATAAATGGAGGCTTTGGGACAACCCATTTCTTCATAGCTTGGGCTCTTCGTCTTCTATACAAGCAAAGCAAGAAAAATGCGACGGCAGCCACTATGACTGCAGCTACTGACACAATTGCTACCATTGCTCCTTTCCTCAAAGAATGGGATACCACATCATGCGAAAGAGGGGAAGGCGAGGGAGGCATGATTTGGGCACAGGAGTTTTTCAGTTCATTGTTACAGAGTCCAGAATTAATAAAAGCCGCGGGACCAAATTTCCTGACGTCCTCGTCATTGGCTCTTCCTGAGAAGTTATTGAAAGAAATGTTGAGGAACTGCAGTTTTTGTGTATCAATTGGGAATGACCCAGATAGATTATTATAAGAGAGATCCAGGTAGAGTAAGGAACTAATGACAGCCAGAGAAGAAATAGTTCCGTTCAGATTACAGTTGGAAAGATCTAGGTATCTAACCCTCCTTGAATTCTTTGATAACAATGGTATTGAAAGCAAACTATTTCCTGCCAGAGAAATATTGGTGAGGCTTTCCAAAGTGAACAGTTCAACAAGTACCTTGTTACCGATAATCTGGTTGTGGGATAAGTCCACGACCGTGAGATGTTTGAAGCCGGAGAGATTCAGCGTGTTGTCGAATGTACGGAATCGGTTAAAAGATAGATTCACAGTCTGTAACGCTGAATATCTTCGACGATTTATGCCCCAATTAAAGTTCAGGCTTCCTCCAAATCCATTTCTCGCCAAATTCAAATATGTCAGGCTCCTCATCGTCCATAGGTTCTCCACTATACGCCCGGATAAAGAATTGTTTGAGAGGTCGAGGGTTTTCAGATGGGCTAATTCAGAAAGCACTCGCCAGTTCACAACTCCTGACAGGTTCCGAGAATTTAATTTAATTGCTCGGATGGTGTCACAGCCGATTGTGCTCTTGCAAACGTCCGAGACGTTAAATCCCGAGACACTCAGAAAAGCATTTTTGATGATATCATAATCTTTCGCCGAAGCGCGTCCCCCAAGATTGCACAACAGAATCAGCACTAAACAAGCTGCAAACCGTGTGAATTCCATTGAATGTAAAAGTTTAAATGCGGGATACTGAGAGCTGATGAAATTCACACTTTCATAGGAGATCGTGAACTGTTAACCCTGATCAAGAACGGTTCATCTGTCCGTTTCCTTCTTGCTGCAGCGATGATGGCAGTTTCACGCGCATTTTCTCCGCAATCAATTCTTTAAGCTTTTTCGTCTCCGCCAATCAGAGAAGATCTCCGCTATATTTTCGCGAATTCAAGAAATCCAGACGCGTGCACTGCATTTAAATTGCTTCGGCTTCGACCGATGACGCAGAGCCGGTAACAGCTGATTGCTTGCACGATTTCTCTATTAATCTGACGGCTCAAGTTTGAGGGAGATTATCAATACTGCGATCAGAATAACTCCGCAGACTCTCCATATATTTCACCGCTTCAGAAACTTTCACCACTTATAGCTGCAAAATCCGATTAAAGTCACGCTTTCAGAGACTCCACAAAGAAAGGACTGAATCAAAAGAAACTTCTCGGATCTACAATAATTACACAGCAAGACCCAAAGAACAAATAAAAAATATAAACATCATTCAACTTCTATTGTAAATTTCCGTCAAAACCGACTCACATAGAAGCGGCTTCTTTCAAGAATGAAATTCAACTCTTCAAAACATTAAGCACGTTAAATTCTTGAATTTGAATTCTTTTCCATGATCAACAAATAGAGCCAACGAATTCCTCAACTTTGACAGTGAAATTGCACCAAAACTTAACACAAACTCCTTTAAGTTTGACGGTGAAAATTGCGGGAAAGACTAATGCAAACAGCCGTGTCCATTTGGACTCTTGGGCTTCGACATGAAAATGACAACAGCGCTAGAAGCGCAACAAAATCCTTCGGCTTTTAGTGTGTTTTGAGGCTCTTTGGCTTCAACACGACGAAGCCAGAACGAAGATGAAATTTGCATAAAAGCGAAACAAATTCCTTCAAATTTGATAATGAAAATCAACGAAAAATTTCATCCAAACAGCCGTGTACTTTGAGACTCTTCAGCTTCGACGTAAAAACAAAATCCATAATTTTGACTGTCAAAGAAAATGAATCCTTCAATTTAGACCGTCAAAGCTGCAAGAAAACTTCGTGTGTACATCTTCTGCTTCCACAAAAATCAAACTAGTAGAAAAATTAAGCAAACTTTGACTATAGAAATTCACAACGAAGGTTCATATTGACATACAGACGTGTACCTTCAGATTCCTCAGCTTCCACATGAATTTTCATGGAAAAGCTGCAAACAGGACTATTTATATGCAAAGAAATTAAAGAAGCTGCAGACATGGACAAAAAAGATTGTACCTACCTCATTATTCTCCTGTTTTTTAACCGTCTGAACAATTTGGAGTTCCTGACTTCAAAATTGACATCGAATTCAACAATCGTGCAGTAAAAAATTGAGTGCTCTTAGGGTTTTGCCAATATCATATGCTGTCATCAAAAACGCGTATTATCTCGTTCACGCACGGTGACCTTCCTTTTCACATCTCATGCTGCTCCCACGTCCTGCCGTTTGATTGTCGTTGCGCCGTTTGAATTAGACGGCGCAAGACGGCGTAACGACAATTCAAACGGCAGGACGTCAAACGAACTGTTTTAATGCCATTCCTTCGCAAATCACGGCTACGGCTAGTCAAACGGATTTATTTTAATAATTTCAAATATTATTTTTTAATAATAATATCACTTTCTTGTAGACATCGCTAGTTGGAACTGTTTCTTGTTTGATCAAAATTATTTTAACTTTCTTATTTCATTAAATGTATAGAAATAAATGGACGAATACCCAAACATAAGTTTTACGCAAATATAAATTTACGCATTATAATTATATTATCATTTAGTAATTTGTGAGATTAATTTTTCATTTTTACTAAATATTTTTGAATGTTAAATTATTATTATATTTTTTCTGATTTTAAATTTTATTTTAGATATTTTAATAAAAATTATTTTAACTTTTTTCTTTTTTCTTTTTTTGAGTTTACACCTAAAATATATATATATATATATATATATATATATTTATATGTAAATCAAATATTATAAATAGTTTCCTTTTCAACACTATGTATTAATTTCAACCGAGATCAAAAAATTCAATGAAAATCAAATTTTCAACTTTACCGTACTCATTTTAGCAATCATACCTCCCCCACACTGCATGCAAATTTTCTTACGACAGAATATTTATGATTATTATTTTAATGTAAAATATTAACCCTGGAATGCACAAGATTCGTGATGGTCTTCGTTCTTTATTAAATAAAGGTGGGTCCCATCTTTGTTGGATTTTCATTTGAATGTCAGGTTGTGTGTGATAGCTGTCTTTATTTATAAGTTATTATTACTATGATATATTTTTATGAATTTCTTGTAGTAGTGGTATTTTTTATTTTTTATTTTAAATTTAATGATAAGAATGATGGTTATTTAAGAATAATGTAATTTATTGATTTTAAAAGAGGAGAAAGAATCTAAGTTTGATTTTTCAAAATTTTGTTTTTATGGTCAAACAAAAGGAAAATAAGTGCTCCAAGATAGCTATAGGTGGGTTGGCTTAATAGGTCAAGAAGATTGGAAGTGTGGTAGATGATTGAGAGCGAATGTGAGTAAGAGTCGAGCAGTCTAAAAGGAAGTGTTTTTCATCTTCCACTTGCTTAGAATCGCAAATCTGATAGATTCTATCGTTCCAAGGGGTCTTGGGAATAAACCACCACCAGGCCTCACTCCTAAGCTCATGGGAATTAGTTCTTATCTTAAAGATGTTCATTTTTTTCTTATTGTTGGACAACACATAGAAATGATTCTGATTATCAAGGGTGGGGTTGATTACTTCCTTATAGTATCTTAACTTCCTTTTACCCTATCAAGGGTGGGGTTGATCCTCGGACAACTTGTCTTTAAACTTGGACGTAATAGTATTTTTGATATTATCTTTGTTTCCCATACTGAGCTCCTCCTTAATTCTCCAATGGTTGAGCCAAGACTGAACATCCTTATGCCACCCGCCGTTGAGGCTAAGGTGAGGATTTTGATTACAGTTAGAAGCAATTTTAGGGAGCTTTTTTTATTCCATGTTGTCAAGCTTCTTCTTATACATCAGATATCTAAACATAGCGGTACTTTCAATTGGGGACAAACCATATTCGATCAAAGTTTTAATGTGTTAGATAATAAAATATTTAAGTAGTTATTAGTATTTATTTAATTTTATTTAATTAAAATATATTTTTTAATTAATTTAAAAGTAAGATAATTAATTTAAAAATATATATTTTAATTCTAAATAATACTAATATGTGTGATATTTATTATGTTATATTAAATTATATGTGTATAGTCTAACTAATAGATGAAATAGTCTTTTTCCAAACACTTTAGACATCATAAAATAATGAAATCCATATATTTAACACTATGTAATAAGGTGGTTCCTCGTCACCTTAAGATTTTGGGGTGTAAATATCTTAATTGATGTGATATTATTTTTATCAATTTTATTGGAAGTTTTTGATGTCATATTTTTAACTTGTACATATAATTTATATGATATTACAAGGTTTAATGTCATATTCTATATGTCATTTTTAATTTGTAGTCATCATTTATATGATATTACAAGATTCCAGTATCATATCTTGTGGGTCACTTTTAGCTTATAAATGTTACTCCTATGATGTTATAGGAAGTCTTATCATGATAAAATATCTTTATGTTAAGATTTTTTCCATATTGATATTTTCCTTTATCATACTAAAATATCTTAAAGAATAAAAATTATATATTTATAAACCTTAATCATATATGCTTGGAAAATTTTGCCTTAATATTTGAAATGTTATATTTTTATGCTAGGTTGAAGCATTCATAGACATAAAAGCCCTATAACATATATATGTTAATGGAATGTGATAATGTTAAACATGTATTTGTTAATGGAATTTGATAATGTTAAACATATATTTTTTAATGGAATTTGATAATGTTCATATTAAAAATAAATTGTAATCAATGTTAAAATTTTAAATTTAATTTGAATATTTTTATACAATTTGATTTTTTTTGTTAGAGATAATTTTAAAAAGGAAACTATAATTATGGGTTTTATGAATTAAAAAACAAATTGTATATCATTATTTGTTATACCATGAAACTTTTTAAGATTTCATTCTTGTAAAATACTTTTTAAATAATTGTGAATTTTGATTTACTTTATTGTATAGTTTAAATTTAGTGAACTAACTTAAGTACTTAATATTTTAAGTTTTCAAAATCACTTTCTTAGTTAGTCTTTACAAAATTTTATTTGGAAAAATATATGATCATCTAATTTATTTCTCTTTCATACATATATCATATATATTCAACATTCAAATATTTTATATTCCTTATAAATTTAAATTAAATGAAAAAAAAAATTAAATTTAAATTTTATTTAATTTAAAATAAAATTTAAATTTTCAATAGAATGACTTTTTATTTTTTATTTTTTTTTAAATACAAAATATATATAAAATTTCACTTTTATAATTTTTTTAAGTTATAAATAATGTTAGGAATTTGGCTTCTGTGATCCATAAAATGTGTGTAAAAATTTTTCGGTGAAAATCACATAAAAGAAATTTTTGTCGACGCGTTTAGAACCAGCCAGTGTGGTTCATCATCAGGACAAGATGAACCACACTGGCTGATTCGAAACACGTCGACAAAAATTTCTTTTATGTGATTTTCACCGAAATTTTTTTACACACATTATAAATAATGTTTTATTAATTTTCATTTCATATATTTATCATAGTTTTCCAATTTAATAATATATTTAAAATTTAGTAATAATTTGGTAAGTTATTATTCATTTTGTAATAAATATTTGGTAATTTATTATATCTCTCTTAATCATTATCTTTGTCATAATATTTCTTTATCTTACCAATATAAGTGGTAGTTGACGACTCATAATGAGTTGACAAAACACCTTCCATGAAAATTGATTTAAACACTTAGTTGTTGAGGTCTCGTAGTGTTATCCAGATCCTAGAGGTGTTAGTTGAAGTCCATAGCTGTGCCTTCCAAACTTATTCACATATTATTCTCTCATTTTTTAAATTATTCTATTCCTCCAAATGGAAGAGGTTGTTAATGTTTAGATAATTATTCTATTCCTCCAAATGGAAGAGGTTGTTAATGTTTAGATAGCCATCACAACTATTTTGCACTCACCCCATTGTTGTATTTGTAAACATTATTCCCAAGGTCAAGCTTCATTTGTTTAATCCCATTTGTCTGTTATTACATGTTTTTTATACAATGACTTATTCCTTTTGATGTATAATGTCTATACATGTATATTTTTGTGAAAAAGGAAGAATGAGAGATTAAATTAGTGGTTTGAGTGCAATTCTATTTTTTTAAATGATTTTGATGTGAAGGTGTTCATTTAGAATAGTGTTGGTCAACATTCCATTACTAAAGTAATGTTATTGTTTATTATTTTTATTAAAAAGTAAATATTTAATTAATAAAATGTTAAATTAGTAATTTAAGTAAAAGAATTCCCTCACAATTTCATTTGACTTAGTTTTTTTTTATTTGGCTTATTCTTTGTTGTGCCTCATATGATTATGGACTTGTTCTTATTGTTTCATTCATATTCTCGACTTGTTTTTATTGTTTCATTCATATGATAAGATTCTTATATATAATTTTTAAAAATTGTATTTTTATATATAGTAATTTTATTTTATGTTTATATAAATATATATGTTTAATTTAATACTATATAAATAATTGTATTTGTATAATATCTATTATCACCGAGTTAGTTATTATTATTATTTTTAATGTTAGGAGATACTAAGTTCAATACTAGCAATAATTTCTATCATGACAAGGGTCAGAGATACTAGGTCCACTTCAAGGGAACACCTATCCCTTGAACAACATTACAATAAGCTAATATTAATTTATCAACATGTACAAATTCTACCTTTTTTTGGTTTTGAACCCATCACCTCTTAGGAGAAAGCATGTTTTCTTAATGATTAGGTTCACTCAAGCTATACAAGTTAGACACTAAATCTGTGTATGAGACTCCTTTGTTTATAGGACAAGGACCCCCCACAGAGTGATTTGAGTGTCAAAGTCTATGGAGGTATACATACTCTACGAATCTATTGATTTGAATATATGACCTATTATTAAGAGAAATTGTTTGTAAGCATTAGGATTATATATATATAGAGAGAGAGAGAGAGAGATAGAGACAGAGAGAGAGAGAGATGTTGCATAAGTTTCCAGAATGTTGAAACATTGGGAAAATGGATACAAGTGTCACTAGAAGTTTCATGTAAATTTGAAGGAAATATCAAGCTTGGAATATCAATATTATATAGTAAAAAAAATTAGATTACTATAGTATATTAGTTAATTATATTTATTTGGATCATTGGGAGGAATGATAATTATCCTCTCTATCCAAGTTCAATATGAAAGAAAGCATATATGCATTAGAAGTTATTCAAATCCATAATGGTAAACTTCGTATTATTAAGATTTTTTTTATTTATTTAAATAATTTTTTTAATAAGATTTATGTTTGTTTTATAATGATATTTGAATAAATATAATACAAATATTTTTAATAAATTAGGTATTTTTAATGAATAAATAAATATATTTTCATTTTAATTTAATAATACTCAAAATTGATATTTTTTAATAACCAAAAATAAAATTTTAATTTAAAACTTCTACTTTTAAATATCATTCACAAAGTGGTTCCATTTATTTCAAGTTAAAGCCCCCAAGTTATAGCTAATTCGGGATATTTTGTTCTCATTCCCAAGCTCCCAACAATATATATTTTTGAAGACGCCTAGAGAAATTACCTTGAAACTATGGAATATAGTATTTCATCTCATTAATTTAATACAATACAAATATATTTATACATAACAATATAAATCTAAAATTGATCCTTTACTCATGTATTATTGATTTTAATATATAAGGTATAAAACTTCCTTTGGTTGAAACAAGCCTCTTTGAGAATGAGATTTAGATGAGTAGGGGAAATGTCTTTTTACTTTCTTCTCACACTTATTCAAGAATATGATTGTGGATAGCTTATTGGGCTAGGCTAAATGATAGAAATCGCGTATCAGAAAGAATTTTTTGACTAATATTAGGGCTTTCCCATTAACCTACTTAGTGTGCTTTTGGGTGATTGCATTAAGGTAAAGAGTATATAGGCATCACTCTGACTTAATCTTGGGCCTCCTTGGTGACAAGTGACAAGTCTAATGATTCTCTTGATACAAAAAAAAGGAACAATATTGTCTTGATACCTTTCCTTTCCAATCTTAATAGCCAATAAACTCTATGATATTGAGATTTAGATGGGTAAGGGAAAAATTTTCTTACTTTCCTCTTGCACTTAAGTAAGTATGAGATTGTTGATATGTTTCCTTTCTAACCCAAATCAACCCACAAGGAAAAAAAATGTTAAGAGTGATATTTGAACATAGTCAGAGATGTTAACAACTCCCCTTAATTATCTAAACGAGTCCCAATTGAGAAAAGTACATTGATGAACATTACAAAAATGTGTATTTTTAGGGAATCATAAGATTAAGATATTTCTTCCCTTATGTTAAACTGTATCCATATACATGTGACCAACACTTTTTAGATTAATTCAAAGAGTATTAAGCCTAATCTCTAAATTCAACTCTACATCTTTTATCAAGTATTGTAGATTATAATTTTAATGTGGATTGTATCTAAACATAGGTGGAGATGATAATAAATTATCCCCTTAACTATCTAAACTAGGTCTAATTGACAAAAATCTAGAATTTATTTATCAATATTACTAAAATATGTATTTTGGGGAAAGACTAGGCTCAAGGCTCTCTAAATTTATCTTTAAACGATTGGTCACACACACACACACACACACATATATATAGTTTAAAGAAAAATTTAGAGAGCCTTGAGCCTAGCCTCTAATTTTGATTCCATATCTTTTTTATCAAGTATTGGGAGCTCAAAAATTATAAAGTATATCATCTAAAAACTAAGAGGGTGGAGCTTTGGAAAGGATCTATAAAAATTTGAGAAAATCCCATTCTTAGCCTACTTCCATGACTAATTTGTTCATTAAATTTCAAGTGATGGATGGATACAAGTGTAAGTGTAAGGAAGGAGGTTGTTGGGTATGTGTTATATTATTTCCACGACTATTTTCATGTGTTGTACGTTGCGTCAGGCACAGAAGGGGGGTCACAGGGAGGCAGAAACCCCCCCTCTTGGGGGGTTTGCAGGGGGGTAGTAGGCCCACTGCATGGTGTCTAGGGCAAATCCCTGAGAATTTCTTTTTATGTGAAACCAATAATAGTTGGGTAGGCCCAAGGATGGGGGGCGGACCCAAAGATGGAGGGCGAACCTACCCATGGTTTTGGGCATGATGGTTTTCTTCCCATGGATTTTTTGTAGATCCGATCAAGGGAACTACTGTTATGTTCTAATCTAGGGTTAATGGATTGGCGTTTATGAGTGCTTCGACATGTATATATATGTATTGTAATATTGAAAGGAATATAATGAAAAATCAATCTGGTAGTCCCAGTTTCGGGATCTAGGGGAAAATCTGTGTGTATATTTGTGTTATGTTCTCGCCATTGTATATTTTTCTGTTTTAAGAATTCGTTGGCAGGTAATTTATCTACAGGGTTAAAACCTACATTTTTTATTAGAGTTGTTTCAGATTCAAGGGGAAGCCTTTACTACTGAGGGGTTTTTCTCGGGACAGTGGTAGACCTTGTTCAATGAGAGATCTGCGGGATCGATTCTTGTGGTGAAAGAAGATGACAAACAGTGGAAATATAGAGATTGAGAAATGTAATGGTCAAAGTTTTGAGTTGTGGAAGATTAATATGGAGGATCTATCAGTGGACCGAGATCAATGGATTATTTTAGATCCAAGCATGAATCCGACAAGAATGTTGGAAGAAGACTGGGCGAAGTTATATCGGAAGGTGAAGAGCACAATACGATTGTGTCTCTCATCTTCAGAATTTTTTAATGTATTAGGGGAAGCTACGACGAAGGATTTATAGGTCTCTAGTGAACAAACTATTCCTACGAAAATATATATATAACCCGAGGATGAAGGATGGATACTCAGTGATATATCGTCTGAACAAACTTAATACCGTGGAAAGCCAGTTTTTATCTATTGATATAAAAAAATTATACGAAGATAAGTGCATTTGTTTGCTATGTTATCTACCAAATTCGTGGGATAGTTTGGTTGTTACGATAGGTAGCAATACAACTACCTTGAAGTTTGATGAAATAGTCTCATCCTTGTTATCGGAGGAGATGAGACGGAAAAATATGGAGAGCCATAATGGATATGCCTTGCCTCTACAAAATAATTCCTCGAGTGGGAGATATAAATCTAGAGGGAGATCTAAATCTCCAAGCAAACTTATAAAGGTGTGCTAGAAATGTTGAAAGGAAGGGAACTACGAAAATGATTGTAGATCTAAAGCCCCTGAGAAAGGAAAGGGATCTGGTGATTCTCCTTCTATAGAGGTGAAAACCACCTCAGATGAAGGTGGGGATGTGTACTTGGATTCCTCTTCAAGTACACATGTAGATCATGAGGCATGTTTGATTGACCCAGGTGCATCCTTTCATTTCACTCCCCATAGGGAGTGGTTCTATGAGTATAAGAAATATGATGGTGGAGATGTCTTATTAGGGAATGAAAGGTGTAATATTCCTAATTAGCTTTCATCTAGTTGGAATATTGATTTTTTCTTTTGCTAATAAGATAGATGAATAAGTGGTTAGAGAGACCCATAAATCTCCTTATTATGAATAAAACCACTTCTAATGTCAATTTGGATCATTGTATCAGCTGAATAAAGAACTTCTGGGTGTGAATAGGGGCTAAATCATGTGGGAAAGATCAAGGTTGACAACATCAACAACGTTTTCATGGAGGTAGTGGAGAGTTAATGGAGGACAACACATTTATGATGGAGGAGTGTATGCATGAGAGTAGCATCTTTAATGAGTGGGACCGAGGGTGAGGAAGCTCACCAAGCATATAAGGAAGGGGATGGAAGCCATAGAAGGCATTATGATTATTGTTTATGTCTTGGCATTTTTATGAATTTTTGCACACTTCAGCTGTTTAGCAGAGTCTGCTATGTTGTTTAGCACAAGGGTGTTTCCGAGTGGAAATCCCACCCTCATCCTCAGGGGACTTCAAGTGCACACTCAGGAGAGGTTAATTGAACTCCATTTCCACTATCCGACATCAAGCCAAGCTTCATCCATTATTCATAGAGCCGTCTCCTTCAGGATTGTGTTTTTTTTCATGACAGTAGCAATGGAGGGTTGATAGACCCAGTTTCTGAGCTTGTTTTCCAGTGAGGGGAGAAGCCCTTCATCTGAGAGGCTAGAAAGGAGGCTCCTTGAGTATTTTTCTACCATATGGCATCAGGACAAGTAGCAGCCATCACCTACACCATAGTCTCCTTTAGAAACTGCGTTATTTTGCGGGGAAGTTACAGTGGAGGGTCAAGTACCCAAGATCTTGATCTTGTTTTCTAGTGAAGGGAGCATCCTTTCATCCGGAAGACTAGAGAGGAGAAATTGCAGCAATTTTCTTATTATATCATCCATATCCTAGCAGTGATTCAATAGTAGAGCGTTATTCAGCCCTAGGGATGCATTTTTCACAGTGTGTATTTCTAGAAACCCTTTCTAGGTTGTCTTGGAATTGTGCTTGGGAGCTTAGATCTCTATTCCCGACAATTTTTTATCATTATATCAGAATATATATATATATATATATATATATATATATATTCCAGTTGTAGTTACACTCACTGGGACTGTGTTGTCTTGGTTCTCCGACATTTTGGGTAACAACAACATTTCATGTGTCGGGTGTATTTGATCATTGGAGGCTTGTCTTGCCTAGCTTGAGTGACTTGTTCCTCAAGATATTATACTTATTTGCTGTTGTTATACATAATAAAATGGATCTATGATTTTCTCATGTTTTATGTATTGATAATTACTACAATTTCCAGTTTTATGTTCAATATTCCTATTTTTCCTGTTTTGGAATATTACAGTGGTATCAGAGCATAATCTTGGCTCAGCATGTGTGGTTCAATAGTTATGTCATAAGAAGAAGCAGAACCTCTCACAGAAATGGAGAAGCAGTATCTTAATAGAAACTGAGGATATGATTATACATACCACAAAGGAGAGAAAGGAAAAACTCCAATATCATGAGAGATTGATGAAAAGGAGTTTCCCAAGCTTCTTCTCCAAACCATGTAGGATATTTCCCGAGAAATCAAGGAGATGAGGATGGAGAAACATAAAGAATCCCCTAGAGGGTTTCTACATGGAGAAAGATCCGACATTTCACATCATTGGTATGAACAACCAATAAGGCAGCAAGTTTCCCAACGCTCAACTATGCCTACATTCCTAGCAGTGGGAAATGGAGGTGGAGGACCCCAAGAACAAGAGACTCTTGAAGACTATTTTCTGGAGTATGATTCTCAATCTTAGAGATTCAGAGATAATCTGAGCTTGCAGGAGTTTTGTCAGATCAAGGATAATAGGAGACCCCGAAACAATAATAAAAGTGGAGGGTACAAGCAAAAAAATGATCTATAGCGTACTATGGGTAGATTTTTTCTGCCTGCTTTTGATGGGTCATCCAAGTGCATAGCCAAGTCTTGGGTGGAGAAACTAGACATCTATTTTTCAGTTGAACCAAGTACCGGAGATTGAAGCCATTAAGATATAAGTGCTGCACCTTGAAGGTGAGGCACATGATTGGTGGTTTCATGGTCTCTCTACATTGGTTCATGTCAATGTAACTGCATATTCAGAGTTCACTCGAAGGTTAGTAGAGAGGTTTGATCGAAGAGATCCAGAGGCACCTTTAATTGAGCTAGCAAAGCTCAAGCTGTTAGGTAATCCATAGACCTATATCTATGAATTTCTAAAACTTTCTATCATGGTTCCAGATTTATCTATAGCTAGGAGGGTTTATATGTTCATTGATGGGCTAGCAGAGCCTCTGCATGGGTTGGTCAAATCTACTAAACCAACTACACTCCAGGATGCTATTAAGAGGGCTAGAGATTTACAGGATGTTTTGCCAAGAGTAAGAGCTCCATTTCAGCAAAGGCCACCCTTTCAGTTAAAGGGGAAAGATGTGAAGGTTATTCCTCCAAAGGAGAACCAAAAAAAAGGGCCTCTTAGTGATGATGTCCGAAGAGACTTGAGGAGAAGGAAGCTTTGCTTCACATGCCAAGAACCATGGGCACCGGGGCATCGATGTGCTGTAGGGAAGGCACACTATATAGAGGTATTCTTTGATAGTGAGGAGGAGGAAGAAGAGGAGCCAGAAGGAGATAAAAACGTTTTTATAGCAGGGGGATCCACCACCACCAGGAGGTGGGAATGGGGAATTTTCTCCAGTTGGAGGGGACCTGGCATCTTTGCGGGGAGTACCCAAGTATTTAAATTTGAGAGTTCGAGGTAAAATTTAGGATCAGAGAGTATTAGTGTTGATTTACAGTGGGGCTACCCACAACTTTATTGATGCTCAGTTAGTACAGAGGAGAGCAATACTCACTGATGATTTCGAGGGATTCTCAGCTTTGGTCCTAGAAGCTAGAACCATGCAGTGTATGAAGTATGTTCCGGCATTGTCAGTAACCTTAGGTACATATACTTTGAGTGTTCACTTATTTTTGGTTGACATTCCTGATACCAATTTGATATTGGGTGTGCAGTGGTTGATTACATTAGGGAAATTCACCATAGATTGGGAGACTTTGCAGATTGAATGGGTAGATAAGAAGAGTGGTAAGCATCAGATGATCAGAGGCATGCACACTTATCCACCTCAGATATCCTCTACACATAAGGTGGAGCCTGATTTGCACAGTGGGAGCAAGGACACATCAGTCCACTCAGATATGCAATTGACTTTGAACCATGATGTTGTACTATTTGGAGGCATTCCACCAGGAAGGCACCCAGACCGGGAATTGGTTAAAGAGTTCTCACAACAAGTTGCACCATTCATAGATCTGGCTGAGATGGGAGCCTTGAGTGAGTCTATCATAGCGCAGAGAGTATTTGGTAGGATCAAGGAGGAGATGGATGTTTTCCCAGTATCAATATTACCAACTCTCACCAAGCATATTGCACTAAGGGGAGATGTTTTACAAGTGGATGATGGCAAAATCATGGTGCAAAAGGGCTACTCCATAGCCTTTGAGAGTTAGAATATACTTCCACATAGGAAGGAGCCTTCCTTATATGGTAGAGGGTTGTTGGCATTCATGCATACAGTGGCCAAAATCAGGAATTTTTGGATGGGGCATATCTTCCAAGTGAAGACTAACTTCCATAAACTTCAACCCTTACTTGAGAAGAAGCATCTGCAAGGGAGGCAACAAAAGAGGGATAATAGTATTCCGGCATGTGGATTTTGCATTGAGCATGTCAAAGAGGGGAGCAATAAGGTGACAAGTACGTTATCACAAAGGCCAGCAAAGTTGTCATTTTATAGTATAGATCCATATTGGGAGTCCCAACTATTGGTGGAGTATTCCAAGAATCACTTCACATGTGAAGTGCTTGATGGACAGGTGACAAATGAGAGGTATAAAATGATGGGTGGAGTAATCTATTACTAGGATAAGATCTTCTTGACTAGAGAATCTAAGCTCAAGAAGAATATTCTACATACAGAACATGGCTCACTCCTTTCCAGTCACCAAGATTTCATCAGCACATATCAGGCCATTTGGGAGATATTTTCATGGGAGGGTATAAAGGAGGATGTGCTCCAGCATATCAAGGAATGTGTAGTTTTCTTGAAGAATGAGGAGGGAAACAACTATCCTGCAAGGTTGTTACAACCACTTACTCTTCCGGGAGAGAGATGGGAGAGCTCATCTATGGACCTCATCACCAGCTTGCCAACAGTACATGGTAAGGGTTGTGTCTTTGTACTTATTAATAAACTAACAAAGTATTTGCATTCCTTTGCCATTTATTTACAGGACATTGCTCCACAAGAGGGCAAGCCTCTCCTTGGACTTCATGGTCTTCTTAAGACCAAAATCAGTGATAGAGCTAGCCCTTTCTTATATGGCTTTGGGAAAGAATTTTTCTATTTTGGGTACACTCAGTTAACACCTAATGCCATTTACTACTAGAAAGTAGATGATTAGATAGACACAACAAGAAAGTAGTTGGAGAGCTACTTGCCACATTATATTCAGGGGCATCAAGGAGCCAAAATACGTTGGTTCCACTTGGGGGACTATTTTCACCACTCGACATTTCATATGGCACTCAATATACTTCTCCTTTTGGTTCCATATGGTGATGATGTTCTATTCACTAGATGTGGAATGGCTTGGGCAAGCAAATCCCCTATAACCAAAGATTGGATCCTAGAGATTCAGGATGTATTCTGGTCTCTTAAGGACAACATTTCTACATCCAAAGAACATCGAGAGTCCTAAAAATATAATAAATGGAGATAGATATAGCATGGGGTGGACAATTTTTCTATCATTTTCAGCCATGCAGCTCCTCGACATTGCAGAAGCAAGGGATTGATGAGATTTTATATGGGCCACACATGGTGAACCATCTTGTTGGGAAAGTAGCATATGGATTGGAGCCTCTCTATAATATCCCAAATGGGGAAGAGCAACAATGCAAGACATAAAATTGGAAATATGCAGAAATATCAATAGATCAAAGCATGATACAACCATAGATCCACTCCCTTATGATTATAACAGAAAAATAGATACAAGATCTTGAGGAAAAGATCACTCAAGTTGGGAAAACAAGCCTCCCATGAAAGCATACACCTATATCTGAAATGTTGTTAATACATGTAATACAAGAATGCAGAAAACTACATCATCTATGAGAGAATAGAAGCTAAAATATAGACAAATATATTTCTTTTGATATAATGCTCCAAAAATGCTAAGACTAGATATCCATGCTCCAAAAATGATTTCCAGGACAACCTAGAAAAGGTTTTCGGAAATATACTCGATACAAAAATAGCATATTTGGCCCTAGGGCTGAATAATCTCTGCAACTCAATCACTGATAGGAGTTGGCTGATCTGAAATATGAAATGGTTGATCCTCCTCCAACAGATCTCCTAAATGAATGGTTAATCCCCTTAAATGAAACACAACTCCTCCAACTAGGGCAATAAAACCATTACTGCAACTGCTCTCTAAAATAACATAGTCCTTGAGGGAAACTGTGCTGTAGCTAATGATAGCTACTTGGCCTGCTGCCAAAATATGAAATGATGCCCTGAGAACTTCCTCACAAGCTTCTGGATGAAAGGATGATCCCTCCAATGGAAAACTATCTCAAAAATTTAAGGTCTATCTCCTCCACTGCTACACCCCTGCAACATAACCCAACTCGAAATAGAACTGCGCTGTATATGCGACTGAAGCTTGGCCAAATGCCAGATAGTGGTAATGAAGCTGGAGATAACTTCTCATGAGTAGGCACTCTAAGTCCCCCAAGGATGAGGGTGGGATTTCCGCTCAGAAACACCCTTGTGCTAAACAACACAACAAACCCTACTAAACAACAAAAGCATGCATAGAAATGTCACATGACAAATCCAGATCTAAAAAGATCAAAATCAATAATACAAATCCATCTCTTCTAATGCTTCCATCCTCTTCCTTTTATGCTTGGTAAGCTTCCTCACCCTGGGTCCCACTCATTAATGGAGCTACTCTCATGCATACACTCCTCCTAAATGACTACGATGTCCTCCATTAATCCTCCAGCATCTCCACAACAACGTTGTTGATTTGGTCAACATTGACCTAGTCCACATGCTCTAGCACCTATTCACACCTAAGGGTGCTTTATTTAGCTAAAATGATGATATGATTTCACATGAGAGTTGGTTTTATTCTTCATAAAGAGATTTATGGGTATCCCTACCCACTTATTCACCTATCTAAGTGACAAACATAACTTTAATATTCCAATCAATTTTGGAATATTATAGTCCTCCCCTCCAAAATGTTGCTTGTCCTCAAGCAACTGCAAGGATACTGCAAAACGTTCAATGGATATGTCTCCTCCCAAGTATACAAGTTATCATTTGGTAGATAAACCAAATAGCTCTCATCATGAAGAAGTGGGAGATATATGGAAAAATTTATATGTTTTCCATTAGCCTCCTCAAGGAATGAGATATGGTAAATTTTGGGTGCCTCAATCCCCATGAGAAACTCCAATCTCCATGCTATCATCCAAATAAAGTGAGCCATCCTTGGTAGCTCATAGAAACAATCACTAATCCCCTGCTTCTGCAATGTGTAGGGGCTGCATGGCTGACAATGAGAGATAAAATTGTTCAACTTACACTGTCTCTCTCTCCATTTATGATAAATTTGGAGCTTCTGATCTTGGGCTACAATAATATAGTCATCACGAAGCCAAAAGATACTAGGAATCTCATGATCCCACTCCTTGGTTCTAGGAATATTTCTTGCCCAATCCTTCCTACATATAATGAATAGAGTGTCATCACCATATGGGCTCCAAAAGAAACATGGACTAAGTGTCATATGACATATTGGATGGTGAAAATAGTCCATCAAGTGAGACTAGTGTCGTTCTACTTCTAGCTGTCTCAAAACATGACATGATAAGTGGCCATCCAACCACTTGCTTGTTGCCATAAGCTTCTCAAAATCTTGAAAATGGTAGAGGACATTAAGTGTTGGATGGATATGAACCAAGAAAAACAAATCTTGCCCAAATTCCTCTAGAAAGTGGTCAATCCCATCATTGGATGTAGTCCCAAAAGGACCATGAAATCCAAAGACAACCTTGCTCTCTTATGGAGCAATGTGCTGCAAATGTATGGTAAAATAATGTACATACATTATTAGTTGATCAATAAGAATTAAAACACAATATTTACCATATATTGTAGACAAGTGGGCGAAGAGGTTCTTAGATGAACCTTCCCATCTCTTCATCAGAAGGGGAAGTGACTAAAACAACCTTGCAAGGTGGTTTCTTTCCTCCTCATACATCAAACAAGCTACATATCTCTTGTTATGTTGGTTCACATCTTCTTTGAGGTACTACTAATAGAATCCCTCCATGATGGTGTGATATGACTCAATGGAATTCTCATGCCTTGAAAAGAGTGCCTCATATGCTGCATGTAGAAACCCCATCTTGAGATTGCAGTCTCTAGTCAAGTAAATCTGATCATAGAGATAAATGACTCCATCAACCACTCTATATCTCCTATTTGTCACTTGCCCATCAAGAACGTTAAATGTGAAGAGGTTCTTGGAATATTCCACCAATAGTTGGGACTCCCAATATGGATCTATCCTTCCCAACAATGACATCGTTGTAGAAATCTGAAATGAAGCACCTATCACATCATAGCTCTCCTCTTTGACATGCTCAATGCCAAAGCCACATTTTGGAGTAATGTTACCCCAATTTTGATGCCTCCCTTGTAGCTGATCTTGCCCAAGACAAGATTGAAGTTCATGGAGGTCAACCTCCTCTTGGAAGGTATTGCCCATCCGAAACTTCCATAGTTTTGCCAATGCATACAAGAGTGTTAATAACCTCTTGTCATATTCAGAAATATTCCTCATGTGTGGAAGTATCATTTGCTGCTCCAAGGCTATGGAGTAGCCCTTTGACACCATGCTTGTGCCATCATAGATTTCTTAATCATCATCTTTCAACGCAAATAGCTGAGTGGGAGATGGCAATGTCCATATTAGAAAATTTCTCACCCCTCATTTGAACCCATCAAATGTTCTCTGTGCTGTGCTAGCTCCTTCGAAGGCTCCTTCCTTAGCCAATTCTATCAATGGTGCACCATGTTGAGAGAACTATTTATTCATCTTCCAATCATGGGGTCTCCCTAGTGGAATACCTCCATGTAAGGTAACATCAAGGCCTAGAACAGGTTGTTTATGTGAGTGGACTGATTTGTCCTCGCCCTCACTGCACAAATCATCCTCCTGCTTTTGTGCGTAAACCTCTTTAAATGGATGGGTGTGTGTGTTCCCAATCACTTGATGTTGGCCCTCCTTCTCATCTTCTCCTACCTTCTGCAAGATATCACAATCTAAGGTATCCTTCTCCAATGTAATCAACCCATGCATACCAAATGTCATATTGGTGTCAAGAGCCTTAATCACAAAGGAGTGATATATCATAGTTTATGATCCCAAAACCACGGTCAATGTTGGAACACACTTCCTCCATTGTTTTGTCTCATTTCCTATCAACATAGACACATGTTGCACCTGATTTTCATATGTAAGATCCTTTGGAACTTCTTGCAAATATACAAGAGCTCCTCTAGTTGAAGCAATTTCTTCATCTCCATCTCCAAGTAGTGGTGGATCTCCTCCTACTTTTATAGCACCGGAGGATATTTCCAGTTCTTCCTCTTCCTTCTCCTCATCATTGGAGAGTACCTCCTCATTAAGATATCCTTTGGCTTGATCTCCTCTTGAAGGAGGAATCCTCATGTCTTCTTCTTAAGAAGAAAGTTCTTGCTGAAGTGGGGCTTTTTCCCTTGGCAAAGCATGTTGCAGATATTTAACCCCCTCAACAATGTTCTGAAATGGATTTGGTTTCATGGATCCTTCCAAATCATGCAAAGGTTCTAATTTCTTGGATTTGGCTAGCTCACCCAAGGAAGTTTCAGAATTTATTAGATCAAATCTCCTCACTATCCTCCTAGTGAACATTGCATAAGTAGATATATTTACATTATTCAATGAAGAAGATTCATAAAACCACCAGGCATAAGCCTTACCTTCAAGATGCAGCGCTGCTACTCTAATGGCCTCCTCTTTTGAAACTTGATGCAGTTGAAAATATGTGTCTAGCTTATTTACCCAAGCCTTGGTTGTGCTCTTGGGTACCCATCAAAACTAGGTAGAAATAATCTACCCAAAGTGTGCTACATGCACCCTCTTCTTTTATTGTGGTTACTGGGTCTTCTATCTTCTTTGATTTGACAAAACCCTGGGAAGTTTAGATTCTCCTTGAATCTTCTAGACTGAGATTCATATTCTTGGAGATAGTCACCAAGAGTCTCCTCCTTTGGTGTTTTTCCTTCCTCTTCTTCTCTTGTCAAGAATGTAGGCATGGTACCACGTTGTAGATCTGATGGTGTAGTTGAATGCTCACACCCACAAGCTGAAAAACTGGAGCTTTCTTTATGTACAAGCTCTCTTAGATAATCTCTATATCTCTCCATCCTCATCTCTATGATGTATTTGTTAATGCCCTGCATAGTTTGAAGAAGAAGATTTGAGAACTCCTTCCCTTTCATTTCTCCTGATAATGGGTTTTTTCCTTCATATCCTCTGCATTTATTCTCCTTTCTATGAGAAGCCTCCTTAGATGACATAATGGCTGAAGCACATAGGCTGAGCCAATATTATGCTATGATACCACTGTAATATCCCAAATGGGGAAGAGCAACAGTACAAGACATAAAACTGGAAATATGTAGAAACATCAACAGATCAAAGCATGAGACAACCATAGATCCATTCCCTTATGATTATAACAACAAAATAGGTACAATATCTTGAGGAAAAAATCACTCGAGTTGGGCAAACAAGCCTCCCATGAAAGATACACCTAGATCTGAAAAGTTGTTAATACATGTAATACAAGAATGAAGAAAACTGTGATGTTTATGAGAGAATAGAAGCTGAAAGATAGAAAAATATATTTCTGCTGATATAATGCTCCAAAAATTGTAGGAATAGAGATCCATGCTCAAAAACATATTTCCAAGACAACCCAGAAAAGATTTCCGGAAATACACACTATACAAAAATAACAGATTTGGCCCTAGGGCTGAATAATCTCTGCAACTAAATCACTGATAGGAGGTGGCTGATCTGAAATATTCAATTGTTTATCCTCCTCCCAACAGATCTCCTAAATGAAGGGTTGATCCCCTCAAAGGAAACACAACTCCTCCAACTAGGGAAATAAACCCACTGCTGCAGCTGCTTTCTAAAATAACGCAATCCTTGAGGGATACTGCGTTGTAGCTCATGATAGCTACTTGTCCTGGTGCCAAAATATGAAATGAGGCCCTGAGAACTTCCTCACAAGATTCCGAATGAAAGGTTGATCCCTCCAATGGAAAACTAGCTCAAAAATTGGAGATCTCTTTCCTCCACTGCTACACCCGTGCAACACAAGCCAACTCTAGACAAAATTGCACTGTATATGAGACTGAAGCTTGGCCAAATGCCAGATAGTGGTAATGCAGCTCAAGATAACCTCTCTTGAGTAGGAAATCTAAGTCCCTCGAGGATGAGGGTGGGATTTTCGCTCGGAAACACCCTTGTGCTAAACAACACAACAAACCCTACTAAACAACAAAAGCATGCACAAAGATGTCACATGACAAATCCAGATCTAAAAAGATCAAAATCAATAATAGAAATCCATCTCTTCTAATGTTTCCATCCTCTTCCTTTTATGCTTGGTGAGCTTCCTCACCCTAGGTCCCACTCATTAATGGAGCTACTCTCATGCATGCACTCCTCCCAAATGACTGTGTTGTCCTCCATTAATCCTCCATCATCTCCACAACAACGTTGTTGATTTGGTCAACATTGGCCTAGTCCACATGCTCTAGCCCATATTCACACCTAAGGGTGCTTTATTTAGCTGAAATGATGATCCACTTTCACATGAGAAGTGATTTTATTCTTCATAAAGAGATTTATGGGACTCCCTACCCACTTATTCACCTATCTAAGTGACAAACATAACTTTAATATTCCAATAAATTTTGGAATATTACACTCTCGTTGGGATTAATATCCCCAAAAATTTTCATACCTCATGCCTCAAGAAGGCCATTAGGCAACATGTATTTGCCTCCATGGATCTCCCATTTCTTTAGGATGTGAGCCATTAATTTTTATCACCAAGGGCTAACTTGGACACTTGGGAGGGGTAGCTAAGGGATAAATTTATTGGAGAGAATCTGGTTCAGTGGAGGATTCTATCAGATGAGGATGTTATAGGGGAAGAAGAGGAGGTTTTTCAGTGTCCATCATTGCAGTTGCTTGAGGACAAGAAACATTTGGGAGGGGAGGACTGTAATATTCCTAATTAGCTTTCAGCTAGTTGGAATCTCAATTTTTTCTTTTGTTAATAAGATAGATAAATAAGTGGGTAGAGAGACCCATAAATCTCTTTAGTAGGAATAAAATCACTTCTAATGTGAATGTGGATCATTGTATCAGCTTAATAAAGAACTTTTGGGTGTGAATAGGGGCTAAAGCAAGTGTAAAGGGTCAAGGTTGACCAAATCAACATCTCTGTCATGGAGGTAATGGAGAGTTAATGGAGGACAGTGTAGTTATGATGGAGGAGTGTATGCATGAGAGTAGCATCTTTAATGGGTGGGACCCAGGGTGAGGAAGCTCACCAAGAATATAAGGAAGGGGATGGAAACCATAGAAGGCATTTTGATTATTGTTTATGTCTTGGTATTTTATGACTTTCTGCATGCTTCAACTATTTAACAGAGTGTACTGTGTTGTTTAGCACAAGGGTGTTTCCGAGCAGAAATACCACCCTCATACTTCGAGTGCTGACTCAGGAGAGTTTCATTGATCTCAATTTCCACTATCCGGCATCAGGCCAATCTTTAGCCATTATCCATAGTGTAGTCTCCTTCAGGATTGTGTTGTTTTGCAGGGCAGTAGTAGTGGAGGGTTGATAGACCTAGTTTTTGAGCTTGTTTTCCAGTGAGGGGAGAAAACCTTCATCCGAGAGGCCAGAAAGGAGGCTCCTTGAGCATTATTCCACCATCCGGCATCAGGCCAAGCAACAACCATCACCTACAGTGCAGTCTCCTTTAGAAACTGCGTTATTTTGTAGGGAAGTTGCAGGGGAGGGTCAAGTACCCAAGATATTGATCTTGTTTTCGAGTGAAGGGAGAAAACTTTCATCCAGAAGGATATAGAGGAGAATTTGTAGCTATTTTCTGATTATATCAGCCATCTCCTAGCAGTGATTCAGTAGTAGAGAGTTATTCAGCCCTAGGGCTGCATTTTTCACAGTGTGTATTTCTGGAAAGCCTTTATAGGTTGTCTTGGAATTGTGATTGGGAGTTTATACCTCTATTCCTGACACTTTTTGAGAATTATATCAGCAGATCTATATATTTATATTTTCTAGCTACAGTTACACTCACTGGGACTGCGTTGTCTTGGTTCTCCTGCATTTTGAGTAGCAACAACATTTCATGTTTGGGTGTATTTGATCATTAGAGGCTTGTCTTGCCTAGCTTGAGTGACTTGTTCCCCAAGATATTGTACTTATAATATGCTATTATACATAATAAAAAGGATCTATGATTTTCTCATGTTTGATGTATTGATAATTACTGCAATTTCCAGTTTTATGTTCAATGTTCTTGTTTTTCCTGTTTTGGAATAATACAAAAAAAAGGAAAAAATCATCCGACGCGGAAAATTCAAGATGAAGTTACAAGGTAGAAGGATTAGAACACTTCTTGGTGTTCTGCATATACCTGTTGTTGTTGTGGATTAGTCGCACGGTTGTACGAAATCGCACAAGCTTAGAGAGTGTGGTCTACTCTCTAAACTATTGGTAACAGGCAGAAAGTGGGGGAGCTCAAAAGCATAAAACTTAATAAAAATAAAATGCTGAAGTATGATCTGGTTAAACTAAAACTAAAAAACACAACTATATAGAAGCTATATAGAGAGTTCCAAACAATAATAATGCAAACGATGGCTCGATGGCCTCTTCTTATTAAATGTTCAGAATGGAGAAGAAATCTTTTACCCACTTTCCAAAGGGCACCTAGGAAATGGCTCTAGGTCACGATGCAAGGATGTTGCCTTCGAAGCTCTGCCTTTGATGCAGTATCACTCTCTCTGTCTACTGTGGTGGACTAAGATGTTGGGTGGCCAACTATCAAGTCCTCTTTAGCTCCAGCTTTGGGTCACACACAATGTTGGTGTTGCTTGGGCAACTTTGACCAGCATAACCTTGTGATCACCATTTGCTCATCCCTTGGTGGGTTTATATAGGTGAGCTTCAAATCCTCCTTCCCTCCCTTGGTACATGATGGATGGTTACCCAAGGGAGAGGTGTGATTCCATTTTGTGCTCAAATATTCTTTTGTGTGCTCACATAATGTCTAAGGAGGCGCTGGTGGCTGTCCTTAGGTGGCTTTCACATAAGGAGTAACTATCCTTTTCTTGTTGTGGTCCCGAAAAGTGACTTTTTTCCATTTCCAGGAATGCACGCTTATCGGGCAAAAAGGCGCACAGAAGGCGCTCTTCTCGAAGGAAAAAGCGTGCATTTGAGCATTTATGACTAGTTCAAATATGATTTTCTCAAAACCTTAGAGATTTTAAATACTTCTTGATTCCATAATGTATTCCTATCCTGTAAATCCTTGGGCTCGACATTAATTTATGTCGTCTTCTGCTGTATGATTTTCTAGTGTT
>CM076582.1:115222075-115420229 GCA_034641835.2 Pinus albicaulis
ATTGTGGTAGTGATGCTGGTGGTTGTTGACGATGACTACTGACGCCCTCAGGGGAATTTTTTCTTTGACAATGGGTGGAATGTGGTACCCATATGCGTAATCCTGGTATGGAATATCACTGTGCCATGTACGCATATGTATTGGCTGGGACCTTCCCGTGTAAGAATTGTTGTCAGAGATGCTTATGAAGGCACGGGTCTTCGACGGATCTTGCTCAAAGTGCAATGGTTGTAAGGTACGATACCATCATGACATGAAAGCTTTTGCTGTAGTCGAATGTCAAGAGGATCGATGACATCTATGGACAATGATGTCTCCCATAGTGCCAACCGAGGATACCCCTTTGCATAGGGAGGGGTCATCCAAGGTATCGCTTCCTTTTTGGAAAAGAGGTGTTGAGGTCGACAAAAAGGAAGCCTTAACCAAACCATGAGTCACTGACTTGAGGGGTCGGGGATTGGGATATGATGGGTTTAACATAGGCATGTTGGTGAGCGGTGGCTGAAAATGGATGATGGGGATTCAGTGGCCCAAGGTCGAAGTATACTTGAGTAGCTTGGAAGCAGTCATAGGTATTTATGTAGGGAAAATCCCTGGAGTCGGTAGGACTTCCAAGGCGGGTGTGAACCGGCTATGAATGTCATGGTGGTGCATGCATGGGGGGTGAAATACTTCGACCAAGGGAGATGGGGGACTTCTGCCATGGGAGAAAAGGTGAAATATGAGGGCGAAGTGGTGAAGGGCATCGTTTGCGGTCTTTATACACTTACCAAAAGAATAAAATAATGGGGTTGGGTTTGTACAAAACACAGAGATGGGTACCCCAAAACATGAAAGAGGGTCACTTACTGAAGGTGTGAGGATGGTGTTTTGCTTGGGGTAGGGGTCCCATTGGTTGGTCTCATGTGCGGGGTTGATGAAGCGGAAGATGTCGTAGATAGGATTATGCTGATGGAGGTATGGCGGGCCAAATGCGCTACGCGGAGGTGTGCTTTCAATCTGCTTGTACAACTTGATCGTCCATGAAGGGGGTTGAGTTTGAATGGTGAACTTGACCTTATGCATGATATGTGGATGGGAATGAGGTGCTTCCCGAACTAAAATGGTATGGCCATGGCGTCACTTGTGGGGTGATGTATGGTCTACTTTGGATGACGATCGCCATGGAGGGGAGGCTCTACCGACCATCGCGGGCATTTATCATATGCAGGGTGAGGTGATGATAAATGTGGTCGGGCATGAGGACCCTATGGTTTATTTCTAATGGAGAAATGATGTCAAGATATGAAAATTTCTCTGGGACTCTATCATGCTGAGGGTAGAATGATACCTGCTACGGAACTTTCAGTGAATGGTGTTGTGAACGGTTTGCGGGTTCTTCCTGCAAAAACAACTACCTCAAGTGAAATCATCTTCTTTTCATCTAATATTATTGAAAGACATGAAATTTGGAAAGGAAGATGGGAGGGTGCATACCTACTGCCGCTAGAAAAATAATTTTTTCAGGAGTGCGAATGTGTGGCATCGCCTCTGTTTGTTATGGAGTGCTGATCACAATGCTGCTTTCGGTATGGTGATCAGATACTATCAGCTCTAGTTTTCCCTTGGGAGTTGTTTCTTGGCTCCTAGTTTTGATTTCGGTTGGGATTCCCCCAGACTGAGATCAGGGGGCGTTGCCGGTTACTGCCCCTTGTCCAGGATCTCCCTTTTGTTTGTTCCTCAGCTTATTTTTGAAAAATTTGGAGGATTGTCATAATTATCCTAGTTGTATGGTTATTGATGAGCCTAGGAAGGGTTGCACTAGATTGACTGGTATATTATGTTGTTCCATTGGTCCACTCTGTGCGAGGAATGGGGGATATCGGTTCCCTTGTCCTTGGTTGGTATATGAGTGCGAGGGTGACTTTCATGATAGGTAGGTTGTGATATGTTCTAAGTAGAATCGTATGAGTATCTAGGGTATTGATTACTGCTACCTAGGTGTCCTTGGGAAAAAGACCCAATCGAACCATCTACAGAATCGATGTGCATGGTGCTACTACTGCCTAGGTGATCTTGGGAAAAATACCCGATCAAACCGTCTGCATAATCGATGTGCATGGTACTACTGCTGCCTAGGTGATCTTGGGTCAAAGACTCGATCAATCCGTCTGCATAATCTACCTACCTGGTAACTCCCTGAGTGCCATGGGTGCTACTGTTGCCTAGGAGATCATGGGTCAAATACCTGATCAAACCGTCTGCAGTAGACGACACACCTGGTAACTCCCCGAATAGAGATTACTACTGCCTAGGTGACCTTGGGCCAAAGACTCGATCAAACTTTCTGCAGAAATTGATGCTCCTGATAGCTCAAGAGGATGAGGTGACTAGGTTCCCTTGTTCCTGGTTGGTGTATGGTGGTTTGGGGGGAGGAGGGAAAAATGGCTGTCTTTCTAGTGACTGTCATTCCTCCTGTAGGTACAAGATGGTACGAGGTTCGTTGTTGATAGACCAGACGGAGGGATCCTCTTAATAGGATCGCTCGATCGTGTGTAAGGTGTCCCTATACCATGGTATTTCTGGACAATGGTGGGTATAGTGCCCATAGGTGTCATAGAGAGCGCATGCATGATTGGTACGCAACAGTTTTCTTGTACTCTTGGTGGCAAGTTCCTTTTTATGGGAATGTTGTGTCGAGGTGCCGACCTCGCAGCCGAGGAGTGGTTTTAATTCATCCAACTCCGGGCATATGTGGGTAGGGTGTCCTGTGACATCACATATAGCATAGAATGATGAATCCCTTTTCATGGTGGGAGTCACCACTTTCTTTCCTTTCTTGGTGATTTTCTTGGTCGTGGTCACTGGTTTCGCAATGGGAATTTCCCTTGCGGGAGCGGTTTCGACTGCTGCTTGGGTAGGTTGGGGCTCCTCGGGACTGAGGGGCTTTAACCAAAATGCAGTAACGTTGGTAGGTGTCGTTCCTAGAGGAGGAATGAGATAACATACTGGGAATGCTAATGATATATTAGGTAATACCAGTGTTGCCAAGACCTGCTGGGAGGTGAAGCTAGGAGGTGGGTAGAGGCAGCGTAGACTAGGGAGGCTACAGTAGCTAATGCCTCGGTGTCGTTACTACTTGAGTCCGTGTCTTGACTAACCTCGGTGCTTGACATGGACATCATGCATATCGAGGCCCCTGTGGCATCGAGCGATATCTCAGTGAAAATGGGAGGATCTCCTAGGAATGACCCTAGGACGGACGACGATTTGAATTGGCCAGGGACATATTCTTGATACCACGAAAGACCATCTGTGGCTGTATCTACATAGGGTAGAATTACGTCTGTGTTGGTCAAGGGACACTTTTCACTGTGCGTCAACTGGTCTACTGTGATGATTCGATCCTCGTGGGGGAACATTATGATGCAGAAAACGGAGGATGCTATGGAAGACATGGCATACATGTAACTCCACCCAAGGAATATATTGTAATCCAAGTGAGCATCCAAGACTTTGATGTCTATGTGGATCGTCTTGCCAGCTAAACAGACTGGTACATTTTAGAAGAGACCGACAGGGGTAGAGGGACGACCATCGTATGCTCTGAGTGTGATGACGAAAGGTTTGAGTTCGGGGGCTCCTAACTTCTACCATACATTCTTTGACATGATGCATGTGGATGCACCCTCATCAATAACACATCAGTGAATAGTGATATTTTGTACCAACACTGGTATCTAGAAGGTGACCATGGAGGGAAGCCTAGGGGTGGCTTTATCTAAGACAAAAGCCATAATGTGCGTGTCGATAGGGTCGGCAACGCCTAATGTGGAAAGTAGGGCTTTCTGTTGCTTTGGGCACGACTGCAATACTTCCAATGCAGACATAGCAGTAGGTGATTGAGCTAAATCGTCTACGATGCTGTAATTGTGGGCCACTTTGGAGTAGTTACATGCTCGCCTATTCAACCCTTTTACCATTTTTGGCAACGGTTCCAAAGGAATATTTGGAATGGTTAAAGGTGCAGTCAGCGTGCTCGTACTAGCCCCTGACGTACTGGTGTCTGGTGGGGTGTCATAGCTGCGATTCTGAGTTTGGAAAAACATTTCTTCCCCATCCATGTAAATTTCATGGTTGTTTTTCCTGGATTCGTTGGGGTTTTGCTGCTGAGTGCTGACTATTCCTTGAATGGGGAAGGTTTCTTGCATAACTGCAATTGTCTGGGAGGATCCTCCTTGTCCTCGGTTACTCTGAAGCTTTTTAAGCTCAGGGAGTTTGGGACAGTGGTGAGTATAGTGCCCGTACTAACCACATATTGAACAAGAATGGTTTGTTCGTAGAGGTGGCCTTTTTCCTTGCCTTTGGGCATTGCTTGGCTCCTGGTTCTAATTCCGGTTGGAGTTACCTCCAGCCTGGGATCGTGGTGGGTGTTGTTGGTTGCTGCCCCCCCATCCAGGGTTCCCTTTGGGCTTCTTTTTTACCTTTGTCTTAACCACGTTAGGAGGATAATTCTCTTGTTCATATTGGTGTGGTTGATTTTGGGACGGTTGCACAAAGTTCACTTGTGCATTGTTTTATGTAGGTGGGTTATGTGCTTGGGACTGAGCATATTTTTGTCCCATGTTCACACCTGGCCATTGGGGGGGATTTCTTCCATCAGTTTTTCTTCCTGCGTACTGGGTCCCCTCAGCTGGAGGGTAAGGTCCTCCTTGGTGATATGCTGGCGCCCTATTAGTCAAATTTTGTTGCTACATACGATGACTTTGAAATCTGGGTTGAGACATGTTTTGGGTAGAACCATGTGTGTAACCGGGATTCTGATTGTTTTTGCCTAGGTACCCTTGGGTCCTTGACCAACTAAGTCCATTTTAAGAGTTACACGTGCTTGGAAATTCTTGATAAGATTACAGGCATGGGGCGTTGGGCAGGATATTGTATATATATCCTGATTGCGTGTAGATCAGTTCAAGTTGTTGGGCTTTACTGATTACATCCTCTTCAGATGTGGGGTTATGTTGCGCCACATCCTTTGAAATCTTCATTGTCAGAGTTTTCAGGAATAAATCTAAAAGGACTCGGTCATCGAGTTGTGCTTTTTATAGAATTTGACGTCGCCTCCACTCATGGAAATGCTCTGAAATATGAGTAGAGGGGGATTGTCTGAAATGGGTCAGTAGCTCAATTCCCGAATCATGGTGTATGGGCAATTGAAAGTATGTGAGGAACGCAGTAGCGAGCGCTAAAGGTTCCATGTGAAGATGGAGGTTGCTCCATGTACCATTTTGCGGCCACTCCTGTAAGAGTGAGTTGAAATAGCCTCAACCGAATAGTATTGTCAATGATGTTATTCGATGAGCACCACAGGTGAAAGGTCATTATATGATTTCCTGGGTCTTCCACTTGCTTGCCTTCAAACTTTGGTATGTCTGAAGGGAGCTTCATGGGCATGGGAGGCCAATTGGGGTCATGTGCAATGGGGACATTGGTGAGCTTGGTCAAATCCGATAGATTCAATGCCGCTAAGAAGGGTGACTGGGAGGTTGACACCATGGAAATGTGTGAAGACACGAAGTTCTGGTTAGAACGAGGGTTAGTTTGTGACGTACCCTGTTGTGAATTTAGATGGCTTCTCGTATGGGTTGCGCTCCTCTATGTTGGGAGACCGACTAGGGTTCCCAACTAAGGTTGCTCCAAGAAAGGAGGAACCAACCACTATAACAATGTTCCGTCTTTGATGCCTAAACGACGAAAGACTTGGAACCCCTCCCAGTAATAGGGGGAGGTCCAAAAGATGCCTAGATTGACAAGGTTCCATTGGAACTATTTGAGTGTCGACCAGGTTAGGTTTTGGAAAAATTTTGAGGGGATCGAGTCTGTGATCACGAAAAATTTATGGCCACATACATAAAACAAAGCGAAAATGAAATGAATTTTCCTTTAACTTCATCTTTGTGATCAATCAAGCAAAAAATGGTTTTGTTTGTTTGCGCGTGATACTCAAAATCCTAGAAGACTTAATACATCCTCACACACTCAAAATTAACTAGGACTTGAGAGGATTTCTTGTGAGCACTGGCACAACATCTCGTAAGAGCTGACGACGCCCCCAGTGAGCCGAAGAGAATCAACCAAGGTAAGGGTAGAGGGTCTGGCGCTTGCCTACACCTTCACCTATAGGGTAAAGGATGCCCTAGTTTTGGCCACTAAGAACCACTGTCCCAAATGAGTGTTCGAGTCTTGGGCTTCTTGGC
Source organism: Pinus albicaulis (assembly GCA_034641835.2). Classification (NCBI taxonomy): domain Eukaryota; kingdom Viridiplantae; phylum Streptophyta; class Pinopsida; order Pinales; family Pinaceae; genus Pinus; species Pinus albicaulis. The sequence goes on from CM076582.1 coordinate 115,228,309, forward strand.
AGTCAGCTAACAGTACTGAGTATCAGCCGGGTCAGGTAGCCCCAACTGATACCGCACGCACTGTGCCTAAGCCTAACCCCCTCTGAATCGGGTCTCTGCCGTGCTTGGGTTTTATTTTCCGTGGGCTGATAGGTAGATTTTAAAGCTCCCTAAATACACAACTTCTATGTTTCAATGTGAAGTGTGATCAAGGCGACTTATTGGATCCCTACCCCCTTGATCCTAACTTAATCTATAAATTCTCTTGTGGCCCCTGTGGGGAGAATTTAGTGAGTTGGTTTAAGTTATTTTTAGGTGGCTTTCTTTTCTTAGTGGGTGAATGTGTGTGAGCGTATGGTGAAAAATCTCATAATTTGAACATATGGATATTGGTGATCCTTTACAAAAGTCCCCTAGTTAAACTATGTGACGTTGTTCCTTGCTCAAATAGAAAGCATTTGCGAATAATGGGCCGCTTCCAAATCCTCCTAGTTAGTCTACGTGAGTGACTAAAGGGAGATGGTGAATCACGAATGTAAAGCGTTCATATACTTGTCTAGGGTCACCAAATGGTGCAAAGACAACAGATATTACTTGCTCTAATTGGTGATTCAATCCTAGTCTCGCAATTTCCTAAATGCAAAAATAGAATTTAAACTAAACAATTTCTACACGAGCTTATGCATGTGTGTTCATGAGCCACTTACTTGGACTAGTTAAGATAAGTGAGCATACCAAAATGCGCAAAAAACATAAATTGTTCGGAAAGCAATGGTTAATTCACCCCTTACTTAAACTATGTGAACACTTTTTTTGCAAAACCAACTTAAATGAAAGCTAACTAAATGCCTACAGAAAGCATCAAAAAATAAGTTTGCAGAAGTTGTGGGGTATCAACACAGGTGTGGGCAGATACATTAGGGGCTTCCCAACACACTTACAAGAAGAAAAAATGCAGAAAATAGGGAGAAAAAATCTCTTTTCAATTTGCGCGCAAAAGCCTTTGACAGGTGCGCCTTCCTGCGCACAGGTCACTCCTGAACGCGCACAATTCACCTCTGTGAGGAAAAACTGCGAGCAAAAATCCTGCAAGTAAAAAGATAAGGAGATGTCTTCTTCATTCTGTCACCTCAGTGAGTCTAGGGACTACAAGATGGGTCAGAGGACTGTCAGCTCCACTCCAGCATAGACAAAGGGTCTCCTGCAAAATATGGCACAACCACATAAACTTGAAACACGTCAGTGGAGTCGCCAATCCTGTTGTTGTGGATTAGTTGCACGGGTGTATGAAATCACACAAGCTTAGAGAGTGTGGTCTACTCTCTAAACTATTGGTAATAGGCAGAAAGTGGGGGAGCTCAAAAGCATAAAACTTAATAAAAATAATATGCTGAAGTATGCTCTGGTTAAATTAAAACTAAAAAAAAAAACTATATAGAAGCTATATAGAGATCCAAACAATAACAATGCAAACGAAGGCTCGATGGCCTCTTCTTATTAAATGTTCAGAATGGAGAAGGAATTTTTTACCCACTTGCCAAAGGGCACCTAGGCAATGGCTCTAGGTCACGATGCAAGGATGTTTCCTTCCAAGCTCTGCCTCTGATGCAGTCTCATTCTCTCTCTCTCTGTTGTGGTGGACTAAGATGTTGGGTGGCCAACTATCGAGTCCTCTTTAGCTCCAGCTCCGAGTCACACACAATGTTGGTGTTGCTTGGGCAACTTTGGCCAGCATAACCTTGTGATCACCATTTTCTCATCTCTTGGTAGGTTTATATAGGTGAGCTTCAAATCCTCCCTCCCTCCCTTGGTACATGATGGATGATGACCCAAGGGAGAGGTGTGATTCCATTGTGTGCTCACATAATGTCTAAGGAGGCACTGGTGGCTGTCCTTAGGCAACTTTCACATAAGGAGTAACTGTCCTTTGCTTGTTGTGGTCCCGGAAAGTGACTTTTTTCCATTTCCAGGAATGCATGCTTATCGGGCAAAAAGTCGCACAAAAGGCGCTCTTCTTGAAGGAAAAAGCGCGCATTTGAGCATTTATGACTAGTTCAAATATGATTTTCTCAAAACCTTAGAGATTTTAAATACTTCTTGATTCCATAATGTATTCCTATCCTGTAAATCCTTGGGCTCGACATTAATTGATGTCGTCTTCTGCTGTACGATTTTCCAGTGTTAACACTTGCATTGGCCATAAATCTAATTATGTAAGGAAGATGGATGATGCAGGTGTAAAAAAATATTCAGGAAATATACCTGCAAGATGGTTCAGGGAGAATTGGTATTGATGAGGGGAGTTCAGATTGGAACTTTGTACAGGCTTCTAGGTAGCACTGTTATTGATGGGTGCAAAAATTTTGTGGTTCTTGAAAGTGGAGCATAAAATCTAATGATCTCTGGATAAAAGACCATGCTATGGCATCAAAGGCTTGGAAATATTGGAAAGAAGGGCCTTCGAATACTACATGGTAATGGTGTGGTAGAATGTATGTCTAATTACTCTTTGTATTTCAATGTTTGTGAACATTGTGTATATGGGAAGCAAAAGTGGCTGAATTTCCCCTCTGGTGCTAAGAGGGAAAATGGAATATTAGAGCTTGTGCACAGTGATGTGTTTGGACCTATGTTGGTTCCATCACTGGGTAAGTTTGTGTACTATGTCTCATTTATAGATGGCTTCTCAAGGAATACATGGCTATATTTCCTCAGAAATAAATATGAAGTCTTTGACAGGTTTAAAGAATTTAAGGCTACGATGGAAAATAATATAGAGAATAAGATCAAGGTGTTGAGGATAGATAATGATGGAGAGTTCAGCAAGAAGGAATTTGAAGAGTTCTGTAAGAAGTGTGGTATAACAAGACTAAAGAATACTCCATAAATACCTCAACAAAATGGAGTTGCAGAAAGAATGAACAATATTTTGATGGAAAAGGCAAGAAACATGCTCAATGGTGTCGAGTCAAGATAGGAATTCTTGGCAGAGGCAGTGGAGACTGCATGTTACTTAGTTAACATATCGCCTTCATCAGCATTGGAGGATAAGACTCCACACGAGGTATGGACTAGTAAGAAACCCTCTCTTTCACATATGAGGGTTTTTTGATGTGATGTATATGTACACGTTCCAAATGAGAAAAGAACCAAGTTGAATATTAAATATGAAAGGTGCATCTTTATTGGGTATAAGGATGGTTTAAAATGTTATAAGGTTTGGAACCAAGAAACAAGGAAGGTTGTGTACATCTGAGATGTGGTGTTTATAGAGGTGAATTATGTTATTAAATATGAAGTCCTACGAAAGGAACCTAAGAAGATAGAGTTTCTGCTAAAGGAGAAAGAATCAGACTCTATAACAGAACAAGAATCAGAAGAGGAAGAGCCACAAACTCCAGTTTTGAGAAGATCAATTCAAGAGAGAAGGAAACCAGAAATGTATAGTCCATCTACTTTCTGTTCAATTTTTTCTTTATCTAGTATTGATGATTATTGTAGAACTGTCAGGGAGGCAGTAGATTCAGAGGATGGAAAACTCTGGAAAGAGGGCATGGTTGATGAAATGACATCTTTGTATAAAAATGAGGCTTGGGATCTTGGGGGACTTTCCAGTTGGAAGGAAACCCATTGGAAGAAAATGGATGTTTAAGAAGAATATGAATGCATAAGGCAAGGTGGAGAAATACAAAGGTTGGTTGGTATCAAAAGGTTATTCACAAGTGTCAACAATTGATTTTGGTGATATTGTTTCTCTTTTTTCCAAGTTAGCTTCCATTAGATTACTTTTATCTATTGCTGATGCTTTTGATTTTGAGGTAGAATAAATGGATGTGAAGACAAAATTTCTTCACACGGACCTGGAAGAAGATATATACATGAATAAACCTTAATGATTTACGATGAAGGGTAAGAAAGAACTGATATGCAAGTTAAAATGTCTCTATATGAGTTAAAACAGTCACCAAGGATGTGGTATCATAATTTTGATACATATATATGGAGAATTGGCTTCACTATAAGCAAAGCCGATCAATGTGTGTATTTTAAATTAATTGGTGACCGTGTTATTTATTTGGTCTTGTATGTGGATGATATGTTTCTGATTGGAAATGGGAAGAAATTATCCAAGATTTGAAGACCCAATTGTCCTCCAAATTCGACATGAAGGATCTTGGTGTTGCAAACTATATTTTGGCCATGGAAATTAAATGAGATCAGACAAAGAGAAAGCTTTGGTTAAACTAGAGGAATTATGTCAAGAAAATATTGCAGAGGTTTAATATGCAGGATAGTAAATCGATGAAGGTTCCTATTCCTGTAGGTGTAAAGTTATATGTTATACAATTTCCTAAGACACAAGAAGAGAAAGAGGACATATCCCGTGTTCCATATGCAAGTGAAATTGGTAGCCTAATGTATGTAACGTTTTTCACCATACCATACATTGCACATGCAGTGGGAGTATTGAGCAGGTTTATGTTGAAAGTAGGGAAGGAGCATTGGAAAAAAATGACGCGGGTTTTCAATTATTTGCATGGCACTAGTGATTATGGTTTGTGCTACCAAGGAATACCAGGATTGGACATTCGTGTTTTTTTTTTATATGCAGACTGACTTGGTGATATGTATCAAATGAGATCTACAAGTGGGTATGTGTTTAACCTATTTGGAGCAGTAGTTAGTTGGATGAGCAAGAGGAAGTTTGTAGTGGTACTCTCAAATACAAAGGATGAATACATGGCAACCACTCATGCAAGAAAGGAAGAATTTTGGATGCAGAGATTATGTACAAGTATGGGGTTGGTACACCAAGCTATAAGGATAGACTCTGACAACAAAAGTGCAATTTTCTTGGCTAAGAACCCTACTCATCATTCAAAGAAAAAGCACATTGATGTTCAGTATCAATTTGTGAGGGATTTGGTTGAAGACAAAAAGGTGTTGCTGGTAAATTTGGATGCTTTGAAGAATGTTGCAGATGCATTAATGAAGTCTATGAGCACTGAGAAGTTTTCTTTGTGTAGATAAATAATGGGTATTGTAGGGATGGGCCAATGAATAAGCTCTCTTGTGACCCCTTGCGTGGAAAGAAAACAACAAGTGGGAGAATGTTGGGTGTGTGTTATATTTTTTCAACGAATAACTTCATGCAGGGGGTGACATCCCCTTCTTTGAAAGTGGTGGTAGTCTCTCTACACAGGGTCAGGTGTACTGCCATGAGATTTTTTTTATGCGGACCCAATAATAGTTGGGCAGACCGAAGGATGGGGGTCATACCCAAAGATTGTGGGCGAACCTACCCATGGTTTTGTGTATGGTTTTTACACATGGTTTTGGGAAAGATGGTGTTTTTACCATGGTATTTTGTAGATCTGGTTAATGGAACTACAATTATGTTCTAATCAAGGGTTAATGGATTGGGGTTTATGAATTCTTCGACATATATATATATATATATATTGTAAAATTTAAAGGAATATAAAGAAAAATCAATATGGTAATCCCGATTTTGGGATCCAGGGAAAAATCTCTGTGTATATTTTTTTATGTTCTTGACATTGTATATTTTTCTATTTTAAGAATTCGTCTACATTTAATTTCTGTATAGGGTTAAGACCTACAAAGGTGAGGAGAAAGCCTTAATTTTTTGAACCCCAACCAATTATTGATGCATATAATGGATGGAACATATAGGTATGAAGGATGGTGGTCTTGCATGAGTCATTGCATGTTTGTTTTATTTAATGGAAGGGGGGTTATCTCATTCTCCCTTAAACTAGGTGGTTCTAAAGTCTAGTGTGGACTAGCTCTACCAGTCCTCATTCATCCAACCTTCAGAAGGGGAAAAAAGGGTGAGTGGATTCATGTGCAGTGGGTAATAGAGATGAATGTGGCATAGTTCAAAGGTAGAATATGTGTTATGTTTGACTTTGCTAAGGTAATAATATAAATAAGGAGTTGCAAGTGGAATATTTTTAAAACATAATGAGAGGTTGTCAATGCATCCTTACAATGGATATTTTGAAACAACAATTGAGAGAAAATCCATCTAGTTTCATTGTAAGAGAGCTTGAGGGAAAATATGGACACTAAGTTTTAACTATATAAGTTGAGGAATATGGAAAATTACTTCAAATACCTCACCTTAAGGTAGGATCTATGATTTCTAGTGGTTGATAAAAACTAGGGAAGATTGGTATTGGTTTGTATAGAATATTGAATCATAATACTCTTCTTAGAAGGTAGTGCAACCTCACTAGATAGAGGCAGATGGAATGATAGAAACCATTGGCATAAATATGGAGGATCAAATTGAGTTGCCAACTTAAGCATTTCTCCCTTAGAAATGATTGTGGATGGTTAACAAGAAGAAGAACTTCTACTAAAAAGATATAGGTTTTTGATGGGTGTGCTTTATATCCCTATTGTTACCCTATTTTTTGCAATGTTTTATAAGGTTTTATTAATTTAGAATGATACCTCTAATAATGCACTAGCAATGTTAGTTATTTTCAATTTGTGTAATTAGTTTTTAGGAGTTATAGCTCCAAGACATAGAAAATTTATTCTTAAAATTTATGCCACTTTTTTTTTTCTATTATAATATTGAATCAACTTTTTAATATAATATAACCATATTTAATATTTACTTAGAAAAACAATTATAAACAATATCAATAAAAAATATATTTTTTGAATTATAATGAAAATAATTTTCCCGCATTTCTTTTTATCTTCACACTTTTTTTTTGTAAATTACTGTAATTATTTATGTTTATAGAAGAAGATATTAAATAGAGAACCTTTCATACTGGCAAAACATTAACCTGGATGTTGGGTGCGGAGCCTGATTTTCATCTTGATTCAGAGATCCTAGTTTTAGCCGAATTTATACCCCACAAAAACTGTACACCCCTGCAGCGGGGCCGGGGGGCGGGGGTGGGCGGTGTGTGCGGGGGACTTGCACCCCCCGCGGGGTCTAGGGGGGTTGACCCCCCAGCTGGGGGCTCCGAGGGCCAGCGGTCCCCCGGCGGGGGTTTCGGGGGCAGCGCCCCCGAATCTTAAAACATATGTAAAAATGGCTTGTAAAAGTATAGTAATTTCTAGTTAATCTAGGCCATTCATTAGGCAGAGGATCTGAAGGTAGAAGTTATGTTTATTTTAGGGTTTTTTTCCCTAGAAGGAAAACCCCTCACTTTGTATGAGGGTATTGCATTGTGGCTGTGTATTGTATGTGTATTCTCAGAGCGAGAAACAGATAGGGAGACTGTGAGAGAGAAAAGAGGATATTACAGTGACCACTGTAGGTTGTGTCTCTTCATTTTGCTGGATAATAGAAAGGAAGGACTGACTGTTCGGGGTGGACATAGCCCAAACTAGGTGAACCACGTATATCTGTGTCTCTCTAGTTTTATGTGTTTTATGTGCTTGTGTATTCCGCATATTTCATGTGTTGCATTGCTCTTTAATATATAATTTTCTAACAACTGGTATCAGAGATGAAGGTCTATTTGGCTGATAAAATCATAGGAAAGAAGGGTTCCTGGTTCGAGTGGGAGAAATGGTGGAAGATGGTAAGTTTAAGGTCGAGAAATTTAATGGGCAAAACTTCCTGATGTGGAAGATGAATATGAAAGATTATCTGTATCAGAAAGATCTGTACCTACGATTAAGCGGAAAAACAAAGAATCCGACTGCTATGACAAACGTAGAATGGGAGATTCTCGATAGAAAGGCACTTAGAACGGTACGGTTGTGCCTCACGACGTTGGAAACCTTCAATATTTCGAAGGAAACAACAACAGAGGGTTTCATTAAGGCATTGGAGAAACTATATGAAAACCCTCGGCCTCAAACAAGGTATTTATCATGAAACGTTTATTTAATATGAAGATGTCAAAAGGTGGATCTGTTGTAGACCATTTAAATGATTTTAATACAGCTACCAGTCATTTAAGTTCTGTAGGGGTAAACTTTGATGATGAAGTTAGAGCTCTTTTATTTCTATGCTCATTGCCAGAAAGTTGGAATGGTTTAGTTATGGCCATTAGTAACTTTGTCTCTGGATCTAGTACTTTAAAGTTTTATGATGTTTTCGGTGCTATCCTTAGCGAGGAAATGCGATGGAAAAGCTCTGGTGAGACATCGGGTAATGCTTTGAGTGCAGAAGTACGGTATAGCCTCAATCTACCTCAGGCTGAAATAAGGCAGAATTCAGGGTAACATCAAACCACGCTCAGTCTAGTAGCTAGCCCTACCAGAACAGGAGAGGGCTCTCTCCGGGTCAATCTCAGAAAAAATGTATCAATAGGGCTTGAGATGACTAAAAAGAATGCTTATTTTAGGCTAGGTATATAAATCAAGGAGTTTGAAATGATTTTTTAGGTTTTTGTCGGAAACAAAGGGAAAGGCAGTTTTGGGTCCGGGGATCAGGCCTAGTTTTTGCAGAATTCTTATTGGGGCAGGGAAGGCAATGGTTTTGATGTTTTGAATTGAAAGGATGGATGGTTTAGACCGCTGAGGAGCTGAAGAGGGAAAGAGAACTCATGGATCCTCTCCAAACAGATGAAAACATGTAAAATCAAACAAAACAAAAGGCAGAGCAGAGCAAGCTACTGAATTCTACCTTTAACACTGATTTGCTTAATTTAAGAAGAAATGTGCAGAGAAATGGTACACAAATAACATCAATGAAACTTACAGATACATAGATAGAAACATCATCAAAACACGAAACCCTGAGGATCCCAACAAGTCTTTGCCAAACCCTAGTCAAATATCCCCAAAACATTGCTATCTCTCCCATCCCTCATCACTGTTCATTTATCACTACAGCCCATTCCCCTATCCTCTTTCATCCCTAAAGTCACTCATACCCATTTCATTCCCATCTCCCTACATCTCTAAAAGTCACTTACTCCTAAGCTCCATCTCCCTCTCCCAAGTCATTTCATTTCCTCTCATTCTCCTTTTCCCATTTCATATGTAAAAATTCCCAAAACCTCACTTTCCCAAACATTCAGTGGCTCTCCCCTCTCCCAAAGTTTGTCAAATTCTCAAAGGGAAAACTACCACTTGACAAGACTCTATTGTTCCCACTGTTCTATTTTTACCACAGTCCCTCTCCATTTGGCACATATTTTGGCAATTTGAGACAAAGACACCAAGTTCTCATTTCTCATTTTCAAAAAACCAAACATACACTTGACATATACCTTGCAGCATCACGGAGACGGACACAGATTCATCATATGAACAAGACAGTGATTCCACCACTGAACTGCATGCACCAGGAGGGCACAAAAACGTCGAAAAAGGCATGATAGGCTTCAAATCCTGGCCGAAGCTTCTTTGGCTGAGCATGGAACTTGATGGGGGACCTTCAGTCCAAATTTCAAGGAATTTGGAGAAAATTTTTTCATTTTTGAGTTTTTGGTCACAAAACAGGTTTTCCTGCCCAACGCGTAGCGCCATGTTGCGCACGCTTACGTTTGAGAGATCTTCTGGAGGAAAAATTGATATTTTTGGGTTTGATATGAAAATTTATGAATGCTCAGGAATGGCCTAAGGATTTCATCAAGTTCTGGGTGGTTTAAAGGGTCAAAAACACCTTGAAAATGGCCTTTCTGCCACCTTTTGCACACACAGGAACCAGTTTTGGGAGATTGAAGTTTTGGAGGGGCAAATGAACTCCAAATTGAAAAATTCCACTTGGGTTGGATAGTAGATAGGCAGGTATTTCCAACGAGCTATCATGAGCTCAATTTGGATTTTGGGAAGTGCCTCAAAAACAAGCTCAAAGTGGCGCAACACATTGAGTTTTTGGGCGTGACGCATAGAGGACTTTTGCCTATTTTTCACCCTTCAGCTCAGAATTTCGCCCAGTTTTGACTAGTTTCTCTTTTTGATGTAATTCCTGAGCTACCTTGATGTAATTTGGTGACTATGATGTAATTTTGGCACATATTTACTTGTTCTAGAGGATTCATTCACTAAAAAGTGAAAATTAAATGAATGAATCAGTTTCCTACCATATAGAGGCAAGTTGTTTGATTGCCTAGATTTCAGTTCCTAGTTTAGAATTCATTGAAAAATCTCCTAGAAGGATGAGCTAGACCCTAGAGGCATGGGAATGGGTTAGGCTGGTATATATTATGTATTTTCTAAGTCATTTTCAGGGTTGGACTCTTGGGAATTGTCGGGCACTTCATTGTACATACACTTCTGCATTTTTGGCAAAGGAAAGACCAGGGTTTGCAGCACTTGTTGGGATCCTTGTGGCTCTATGTTTTGATGATGTTTCTCTCTATGTATTTGTAAGTTTCATTTATTTTATTAGTGTACCATTTCTCTGCACCTTTCTTCTTAAATTAAGCAAATCAGTGTTAAAGGTAGAATTCAGTAGCTTGCTCTGCTCTGCCTTTTGTTTTGTTTGATTTTACATGTTTTCATCTGTTTGGAGAGGATCCATGAGTTCTCTTTCCCTCTTTAGCTCCTCAGCAGTCTAAGCCATCCGTAATTTCAATTCAAAACATTAAAACCATTGCTTTTCATAAATCTTGCTTTTCATAACCTAATAAGAGTGCACAAAAACTTGGCACGATCCCCGGACTATAAAAGCGCCTTTCCCTTTGTTTCGACAAGAACCTACAAAATCATTTCAAACTCCTTGATTTATATACCTAGCCTAAAATTAGCTTTTGTTTCGATCATCTCCAAGCCCTATGTTGAAATGTGTAATTCCTACTTGTCCAGTTGTGACTCTCTATGAATAGAGTCTATTCCTATTTCCTAGGTTAGCTAAAACTAGTTTCCTTATTTGGTGTGAGGTTGAGATATTCCCTCAACCAACTTATTGTACGTCCAAGATAGATTTCCTATCTTGAGACTAATTCATGTATAAATGTGTGTAATCTATTTAATTAATAACATAATTTGCATATTAAGGTTTTATTTTGGTATGAGCATACATATTTTGCATATTAAAGATTTATTTTGGTATCATAGCATACATATTAAAGACGTATTTTGCATAAAATAAATATGTCATGATGGAAGTTTAAAAAAAAAAAAAAAAAAAAAAAAAAACAAAAACAAAACAAAATAAATCTTTAATATGCAAACTATGCAAACTATGTTATTAATTAAATACACATTTATACATGAATTAGGCTCAAGATAGGAAATCTATCTTGGATGTACAATAAGTTGGTTGAGGGAATATCTCAGCCTCACACCAAATAAAGAAACTAGTTTTAGCTAACCTGGGAAATAGGAACAGACTCTATTTATAGAGAGTCACAACTAGACAAGTAGGAATTACCATTTCAACACACCCCCTTAATGACTACTTGTCCCGATATCACTTCGCAAAATTTAGTTGTGGTCAAACATAACAAAAAGGATATGTCGACGTCCATATAAAGGAGCAACCATCCACCGGAATGCATGGGTACCAACCGCTGCAACCGCTGGTCTTGTAGGATGTCCTTCGTATACATGGTTCTGTCAACCATTATCACTGCATACATGTACCTGTATCTACATATCCCCCTCCAACGTGGGTTTTATCGGATGACCCGTAACCATGCTCTTCCTTCATCAGGGTTTTATCGGATGACCCGTAACCATGCTCTTCTTTCATCGGGGTTTTATCGAATGACCCGTAACCATGCTCTTCCTTCAGTGGCAAACACTGACATAAACCTATTTCCAGTCTGCTTCACTATTATACATGGTTTTTAGCTGACCACAAACTGACACTGCAAAATGGTTTTTGGCTGACCATGAACCTGTAGTTACAAAGTGGTTTTGAGATGACCACGAACTTTTACGGGGATACACATGCCTTTACAAGGCTTACATACTCCAACTCTTGGAGTTATTAGGTACATACAATGACCACTCCAAAACCATCCTAGACTTGCTTACCATTCAACTCTGTGACTCATTATACAACATGATATTGAGCCTATTCAAAAAAAAACCACACAAAACAAACTTTCACCCTGTTGATTGCACCCATTTGAGATTGACTCGGAGAGAGCCCTCTCTGATACGTAGGGCTATACCAGTTTGAGCGTGGTATGATGTTACCACGAAATTTGCCTTCCTTGACTGAGGTAGATTTGGGCTATAACGAGTCTGACATCGGGTAATGCTTTGAGTGCAGAGTCTAGGGGAAGAAGAATGGAAAGGGGAAAGAGATCAGGATATTGCAGTAAATCAAGGAAAGGCAGATCCAAGTCTAGATCGGGGATAGTGTGTTGGAAATGTGGAAAGAAAGGACACCTAAAGAAATACTGTAGATCTCGAAAGGGAAAAGAAGGAGACACACAACAAGAAAACAATCATGAAGAAAATGTGATAGGTGATGTGTTATAAGATGCTTTGATTCTTTCCTTCGAAAATGTTACTGATTCTTGGGTTGTAGATTCAGGGGCCTCATTCCATGCCACACTTGATAAGAAATATTTTCATGACTATGTTCAAGGATATTTTGGACAAGTCTGTTTGGGTGATGATAAACCTTGTAAAATTGTTGGAATGGGTAAGGTTCTTGTAAAAAAACAGAATGGAAACCAATGGATATTAAAGGAGGTAAGGCATGTTCCAGATCTGAAGAAAAATCTGATTTCAACAGGGTAGTTAGGCGGTGAAGGTCGTGTGACAACTTTCACAGATAAAACTTAGAAGGTCACCAAAGGAGCCCTGGTAATAGAAAAAGGCGAAAATGTTGGTACATTGTATTTATGCAATGGTATTTCTAACTCTATTAATTCTTTAACTTCCAAAGGAGAAGATGCAGCATTATGGCATCATAGGCTCAGAAACATGAGTGAGAAGGGGATGAAGATTCTTCACTCAAGAAATTTTTTGCCAGGTTTGAAGAATGTTGATTTGGATTTCTATAAGAACTATGTTTATGGAAAACAGAAGAGAGTCAGATTTCTCAGAGTTGGGAAAGAAAATAAGAGCGAAAAATTAGAGCTTGTGCATACATATGTATGGGGACCTACTCAGGTATCATCTCTTTGTGGCTCTCGTTATTATGTTACTTTTATTGATGATGCAAATAGAAAAACTTGGATTTATTGTATTCAGAATAAATCTGATGTATTTGATACTTTCAAGAAATGGAAAGCTTTGGTTGAGATTGAGATAGGAAATAAGTTGAAGTGTCTCAGATCAGACAATGGAGGTGAATATTGCAGCAAAGAGTTTGATAGGTACTCTTCAGAGCATGGAATTCGCAAAGAGAAGACAATTCCAATAACACCACAAGAAAATGGTGTGTCAAAAAGGACGAATAGAACAATGATGGAGCATGCAAGGTGCATGAGATTGCATGCAGGATTTCCTTTACAGTTTTGGGCAGATGTTGTAGATACTACTGTTTATCTAATAAACAGTGGGCCTTCAAGTTCCTTGGATGGTGGTATTCCAAAGGAAGCATGGATAGGTAAAAAGGTAAACTACTCTTTTTTAAAGCCTTTTGGCTGTGAGGCCTTTGTCCATATTAATAAAGAAAATAGAACAAAGATTGAGGCAAAATCAAAGAAATGTACTTTTATTGGATATGGTGTTAATGATTTTGGTTATCGCTTATATGATTATGAAAATCACAAAATAATTAGCAATAGAGATGTAATATTCAATGAAAAGCTCTTGTATAATAATCAGTTGCAGGACAAGAAACAGGAAAAAGAAAACAAAGAATACAAAGTTCTTGATGAGATCATAGAAAAAGTAAAGGTGCCTGAAAATAATAATAATCAACAACCACAACAACATCAACCACCACAATAGCAATAGGCACCTCAAACACCTGAAAGTGGTGTCCAAAGATCTACCAGGATAAGTAGACCCCTGAATGATACTCTCCTTCATTATATTATTTATTGTTGATTGATTCTTGTGAACCTGAATGTTATGAATAAGCAATGTAGGTTGAAAGCAGGAAGAAGTGGGAGCTAGCCATGGAAGAAGAGATGGACTCCTTAATGCATAACCAGACTTGGGACTTAGTCAGGTTGCCTGCAGGTAAAACTACATTGCAAAATAAATGGGTTTACTGGCTGAAGGAAGAAGATGGGGGAAAACAGAGGTACAAAGCTAGACTTGTGGTGAAGGGGTTTGCACAAAAAGAAAGGTATTGATTTTGATGAAATATTTTCTCCTGTTGTTAAGATGACTTCAATCAAAACTATTTTAAGTATTGTAGCAGCGGAAGATTTACATCTTGAATAGTTAGATGTAAAGACAACATTTCTCCATGGAGATTTGGAGGAAGAGATCTATATGGAACAACCAGAAGGATATGAGGTCAAAGGGAAATAAAAATTAGTGTGTATGTTAAAGAAGAGCTTCTATGGCTTAAAACAGGCTCTAAGGTAGTGGTATCTAAAATTTGACAAGTTTATGTCTCAACAAGGTTATACTAGATGTCACTCTGATCATTGTGTTTATCTGAAAAAGAAAAATGATGGCAGCTATATTATATTGTTATTGTATGTAGATGACATGCTTGTTGCAGGGTCTAACATGCAGGAAATAAATGTGCTCAAAAGAAAATTGGCAAATTCATTTGCAATGAAGGACAAAGAAAATTTTAAGGATGGAAAATTTTATTGAAGTTTAAAAAATTGGCGAATCTTACTAGTCCCTAATATGCAAAGTATAAATTTTTTATTGATGTAATTGTAAAATTATTCAAATTTATAATAATTATATATATACTCTCTATGTAATGTTGGCGATTTTTAAGGTAAAATAATTTTATATTGTAAAATTTTGGCGAATCATTTTTATAAAAAATGGAAATTGGCGAATCTTTTTTTTGGAAAAATCATGGAAAATTAGCCCACCTGCGAATATTAGCCCCTAAAATTTTCCATGATGAAGGATTTGGGAGCTACAAAACAAATCCTTGGTATGAGAATAAGTAGAGACAGGAAAAATCACAAATTAACATTGTATCGGAATGAGTATATACAAAAGGTGTTGAAAATATTTAATATGTAGAATGCAAAACCAGTTAGTACACCTTTTTCTAGCCATTTCAAACTTAATAAGGAGATGTGCCCCAAGACCCAAGAAGAAATGGACTATATGTCTAAATTTCCATATGCATCAGCAGTTGGAAGCTTAATGTATGCAATGGTCTGCACAAGGCCTAATATTGCACATGCAGTGGGAGTTGTAAGCAGGTACATGAACAATCCAGGAAAAAACATTGGATGGCAGTGAAATGGATTCTGAGATATTTGAGAGGTACCACAAATCAAACATTATGCTTTGGTGGTTCAAACATTGCTCTACAGGGATATGTTGATGTAGATATGGCATGTGACAGAGACAACAGGAGGAGCATTACAGGATATGTAATTATTGTAGGTGGAACAACCGTTAGTTGGGTTTATAAAATCCAAAGTGTTATTGCACTTTCAACAACATAAGCAGAGTATGTTGCTGCTATAGAGGCTAGTAAAGAAAGGATTTGGTTACAAAGGTTTATGGATGAATTGGGTAAGAATCATGATATGGCCACGTTATATAGTGATAGCCAAAGTGCCATTCATCTTGCAAAGAACTCAACATTTCATTCTAGGACTAAACACATACAGCTCAAGTACCATTTCGTACGGTCAGTATTGGAAGATGGACAGTTGAAGTTGGAAAAGATACACACTAGCCAGAATCCTGCAGATATGCTAACAAAAGTTGTAACTAGGGAGAAATTGAGAATATGCTCAGTTTCAATTGGTCTTCAAGGATGACGATAAAGATGAGAAACAACCAGGTCCAAAGAGGAGTCATTGTCCAACAAATGAAGCTGCGGTGAAGTTTCTACAATCAGTCTCCAAGTGGGATATTGTTGGGTGTGGAGCTTGATTTTCATCCTAATTCAAAGATCCTTGTTTTAGCCGGATGTATACCCCAGGAAAACTGTACACCCCTGCAGCGGGGGGGACTTGTCCCCCCTGCGGGGTCCAGGGGGGCTAACCCCCAGCTGGGGGGTCTGGGGGCCAACGGTCCCTCGGCAGGGGTTTCGAGGGCAGCGCCCCTGAAGCTAAAAAAAGATGTAAAATTTCCTTGTAAAAGTGCAGTAATTTCTAGTCAATTTGGGCCATTCATTAGGCAGATGATATGACGGTAGAAGTTATGTTTAGTTTAGGGTTTTTTTCCCTAGAAGGTAACCCCCTCCCTTTGTATGAGGTTATTGTATTGCGACTGTGTATTGTATGTGTATTCTTAGAGCGAGAAACAAATAGGGAGACTGTGAGAGAGAATATAGGATATTACATCAGATTTGTTGTAGGTTGTGTCTCTTCATTTTTATAGATAATAGAAAGGAAGGACTGGTTGTTCGGGGTGGACATAGCCCAAACTGGGTGAACCACGTATATCTGTGTCTCTCTGGTTTTATGTGTTTTATGTGCTTTTGTTTTCTGCATACTTTATGTGTTGCATTTCTTTGTACTATATAATTTTCTAACACTGGAGTAGCATGATTTCCATCTCGGATAAGTACTAACATAATATAAACTATCGATAGCAGTTTGTAAGACAAGACTACCCTACTAAAATGCACAAGACTAGAATCTTCTATATAGTCTATTAAGAACCTCTACTTTACTTATGCCTCCAACTGAGCCATGCTATATGATATAGATACAAAATACCTATATTGTAGTAAGGTAGGATACACCCATAAACTGTTGTCAATGCTACCAAAAGGCATAAGATTGGTTACAAGAAAAAAATTTCCCTCCAATAGTAAAGACTCGAACAGATAACTTGGCGGACTTATTAGTCCAAAATGGTAACTGAAGAATGAGGGGAAGATTTTGCGTGATAATTATTTTGAACTGACACGTTGACGACTGCAATCCCCCCTAATGTTCATTGGAGTTAGTCTATGAGTTTGAGACCACAAAATTTTCCACTCGGTTCAATATGACCACGATGTCATCCAAATTATACTTGAAATCCCTCAATATTCTCGTGATCTCCTCCTGACCTGCAAAGAGATTGTAGTTATCCACCTACTTCTTGTGAATTACCATGCTAAGTAGAATTTCCAATTGCGAATGAAAGGTGATAGAATGCAGGAAGTGCAATATTCTCCTCCGAAGCTTCCCTTGATCAAGAACTCACTTCAGGTTGCTGTCTACAATATCTAAATCATAATACTATTTAAAATCCCCAATTTATCTAACTTCCAAGTGTAAAATTTCCTTCCTGGCCTCGATAGAAGTTGCATCAAAAAAAGTAGCCACAAAATCCCATCTGAATAGATGCCTATGTCGAGAAGAGGAATCCCTAGGAGCGCCTCCCTTGCAGATAGGTAGTTGTTGATGAGGAGCCACATAGGCATAAGGCTTGTAAACAAACCAAGGAATGATGACTTGAGAAGGAAGAACGATCGAGTAGTGACTAACAATAGGATGATAATACCTCAGTATGAGCCGTAGACCTAGTAAAGAAACCAAAGAGAAGTATATGTGGGTGGAAGGTGATAAATAGTAATCTGCCAGAAATCAAAACTAAAACATACCTTGAATTCCCAAAAACTCGAAATCTATATAGACCAAAAGCTGCAAAGGTTAAACAAGTCAGAAATACTACGGTTTTAGTGAAATTGTTACCAATTTAGAACCAAATGGAGAAGGTACTGTGTATCAGACTCCATAAACCAACATTGGGAAACTAAACGAAATCCTTGTAGGGTCAGAATTCTGAGGTATTGTTGAGGGTAGAACTGCCACCAGCTCAAAGGATGAATCAGGCTCCGAGTTGTGTAAAAAGAGCACACAGAAAATTGACACCTATGAAGAACAACAAGACGAACTGAAAGAGAGCTATTAACATGACTATTAAAGACAATGGGATGTAGTGTTTCCCAGATCTTAGAAATAAAACGACACCACCCTGCAATGACCATTCAAGGAAAGACTAATGACATACCTGCCAAAACTATAACATCGTCTTCTTCTGGCCACCATAGAGAAAATATCAACTTAATATTAGAGCTGTTAGCAATGAAGCCACAACCTCTTCACCACCTTGAAATCAGGAAGTTCCATGGATAGTATAGCACGATCGTGAGAAATCGAGTACAATAAGTGAGGTGAGCTACATGAATTCTCCACAACAATGGCCATGTGTACAACCCGAGCCAATGCTCAACCATCCCAAGACGCTTCTGCATGATAAGCTCATAAATGGGCTTTCCCCTACTGTAAGAGAAATCCCCTTCCACAACCAATCTGCCATGGGAGGGATGATCTATTTCAGAGCAAAGAGAAAGAATTACCTTGCCAAAACCAAGTTCGAATACATTACCGCACCCTCCCATCTGCAAGCATTTAATTCGATTGAACTTGGTTAGGTATTGCAAGGAGTGCGAGCCATATAAATGCCACACATGGACCATGCAGAGCTAGGTGTAGAGTCGGGCTCCATCACAGAGGGTCACTAACCCATTAACCAAACAAAAAACCTGCATGCAAATAATAACTTCCACCGAAAAACCAACACCGGGAGATGGCCACATTCAGATTAAGCTTCCTGCCAAAAATCTAATGCCATGAAAACACCTCAATCAAATTTTTTTATCTTCACTCTTATAATCATATATTACTAACATTAGAAATAATAAATAATAATATATTGATAGAATGTATATAAATTGCAAAAAATCATTTCACTTTTAATGAGATTAGATTTTTTTAGTTCCATTAAAATAATAATATATTGATAGAGTGTATATAACTCCCAAAAAAATCATCTCACTTTTAATGAGATTAGATTTTTTGGTTCCATTCAAATACTACACTTACATGTGAAAGGGCCTACTATTATGATTAGAAAAAAACATTTCTAATTCTAGTAAATATAATCAAATAATATATGACATACATAATTTTATTTAAAATTTATTAATTTAAAAACAAAAGTAAATTTAATAATTTAAATAAATTATAGTTAATTTAAATTGTTATAATAAAATAAATTGTCAATTAATTTGTAATATATAACAAATTATTATATTTAAATTAATTTTTAATATATAATAATTAAATATATTTAAATAAATAATAAAATGTACCATTATAATATATAATTTTTTATATTATTAAATTTATTAAATTAATCTTTTTCTGCAAAAATAGATTCCATTACGAGTTTATAACCCTTCTTTTCAAACAAATCACCCTCCACGAGAAGATAGTGGTTGAAGTCTTGTTGCATGGTCAATGAAAAAAAAGTTATTGATATACAACCATCACACCTACCTTTATTATTAGTTTGCTGTTACCTAACCCCACGAGTCAATCTTGAAATTTGTTTTATATTGCCTATCTTTTCTGATAAATTTTAAATATAAATAATATAACTTTAATTTTAATTTTATGGATGAAACTTCCAATCCACCCTTCTTATTAAAAAATTCTTACACTATGATACAATACTTTATATATTAATCATTATGCACTCACTTTTATAATCTCATCCATGTGATAAGCTTCAAAATCACTCATTCTTTATAAAAAAAATCCACTTGGTAAGCTTTTCCAATGAAATCTTTATTGCTCAAAAAGCAAATTCAATCACCATTGTCTCTTGTGCGTAAATACAACATATCTTAACAGTATTTAAGATCCACCTCCTGTAATAGAAGAGTTAATAGTATTTATATTAGAATGATTTAAATCATTGTAACTTTTAAAGATATTATTATTATTATTATTTGTTTTTAAGTAAGATTTATTATTTTGGATAATTTTAGATAATATATAAGATTATGTTTTACATTATGGTTATAAGAGTAATTTGAACAATAATAATTTAATTTGACATTACTAAATTATAATAGCATGTATGTATATAATAATTTTTATATGAGAGAATCTATCATAATTTAGTGGTCAAATCAATAGTGAGAGTAATCATCAGTGGATGTTATCCACGAATGTATGTTAATTCATCATTTTTATTCAAGAAAAACTATGACCAATCCAGTTTCTTGAGTCTGAGAAAGATAAACTCTTAACCAAATAAATATAGTTTTAAAACATACTTCAAACTCAAATATACATATACCAAAAAAAATATTTATGAAAAATAAAACTCCAAAATAATAATAAAAAATATAATTTACTAACTTATAATTAAAAATAAACTTCATTTCTATATAATTTCTCACAAATCTATATATTCTAAATGGTAAAAATCATAAAACCATCTAAATTATACAAAACAAACTAAACAACCTTCTACCATCTAAACCTTACAAAAGCTTAAACCTTAAATTTCATTTCATTTTATATTAATAAAATTGAATTCATAACCTTAAACCTTGAATTTCATTTCATTCTATATTAATAGCATTCAATTCATTTCATTCTATATTAATAAAATTGAACTAGCAAGCTATTTCTCATGGCCATTGGATATATTTTTTAATAATTTTATCGTAATTACAAAAAAAATCCCACACTTTTATTAATCTAATTATACAATTACAAAACTTTACTAATGAAATGAAGTTACCATGTTGTTATTTTATGGATTTTTCATATTTTTATTTAGATGAAAGTATTTTTTCCACCCTAAATCATCCTCTAGGACACGTTATCTTCATTTTTCTGGTGTGACACGAAAAAAACAAACCCATAATTGTTAAATAAACCATCCCACTTTCGTGTGAAATCACTCTATTATTAAACCTAACCCAAATTGGTATTGCATATATTTAGAATTGTATTTCATATCTTTAAATGTGCTTGTATGGTGGTTTAATAAAAATTTAGCAATGCCATTATTTAGGAATGAGAACAATGATTTATAAAGTTAGCGGTCTTTTGTTTTTTTTGAGAAATGGTGTGTTGTTCATTTTGGACCATTATTAGGTTAACATTCCATTATTTTTCCTCTGAATGCACGCTTTTCATGTCCCTCTTATCTTGATCTACTTTTTCATTTTGTCTTTCTATGTGGCCTATTCTTGTAATTTATCCATTTTATTAATAGGGAAAGTATTGTTGAAAGAAATTATGGGAATTTAAAATTTATATGATTTAAGGTATTTGTTTGTATATGTAAAGTGTATGGAATATTTTATTTTTTTAATATTAAAGGTTAAATTAATTATATATATATATATATATTTTGGGTAAGTATATTTATATTATAAAAATACATAATGTAGAATTGTGAAGGAAGCCTTTGCTTTTGATTAAGGAAACCAAAGAAAAAAGCCAAAAGTTCTCTGTTTTTTGAAGGGGAAACCAAAGTTCAAGTTTTTGAGGCAGTTTACTATTAAAAATATGTTGATAATGAGAAAAAATTGAAGCATTGAGCCAAGAAGCTCCATGTCACTTACCTATAAGCTGGTGCTGATAAAGGACAAAATTGAGACTATGAGTCTCGTGACTCCATACAAAGTGCACATAGACCAAGCCGAAATGATAGTGGCGAGTGAACCAAACTAGACTGAAGTTAATCAACCTGCTGCGTCCTATGATTCCTAAGAGGTTAACGCTTGTTGCACTAAAGCCACATTGAAGCCGTGATGGAGCCGATATGAACATAGGCACTTCCGTGAGCTTGCACATTTCCAGAGTCTATTGGAACTTCTTTCAGGATGTAACATATACAAGTATTGGGACAGGGGAGAGAGACGGGGGGAACATTGACCACCGGAGGGGAGGGGAAGTGCGCAGTGGGAGGAGGGGTTGTTGGAGCTTTGTTGAGAGGCATGGAGTGTTGGCTTGATGGGGCCTAGACCCAGGTTCAGATATGGCTGTGAAAACCAACAAAACCCATTATTACCGACCCTTTCGATAACAATTTGCTGCGTAGACCAAAGTCTCACCTGAGGAAATATAGGGGGATGCTAGAACCAGGTTTCTGTATCCAGAGGGAAAATGGAGTGTGGCTTAGGGCTTATCTTCCTTTCAATACTTGACAGAGCTTCGCAGAACAAATCTACTAATTGTAAAGTCGCAGTTCAACACTTCTATTGAACTAACTTGTAGACTGCAAGATCCTACTTTAACAAGCATAAAACAACACACATAACCATAACTAGGACTTTGCGATGCAATTATAAGTAAAACAACATAAATAACATAAATTGCAAGTAAAGTAAACACATTAAATAAAACACATATATGTCCTCGTGAGTCTTTCATTAATGCTAATATCTTCTCAATACAATTAGTTCCGCCCTGCGCACTCAGCTGCAAGGGTCTGCGCACTCAGATGCTCACTTCCTAAGGTCTTCGTGCACTCAGCTACATGAGCTTTTTCTCTAACCCAAACCATAGAATACAGAATCAGAATAATCTTACATCCAAGTGCATTCTATCATCAAGAATCAAGTATTACCTATAAGTATGACATCAAGAATATCCTGGACTCCTTATATAGTCTTTACATTTACAATACCATGGTTCAAAAACCATGGGCAGAGCTCAACATATACAAAATGTTCTCATTATTTTACAAAATAAGGGGCTTTGATCCATTCCCAAAGCCCCTAATACTCTAACTTAACTTCGCGTTGCGCGCTCCACTCCTCGATCTGCGAAGTCTTTCTCAAAATATTTCATTCGAGGGGTACTCTGTCCAACAAGCTCCCAACATAGTACTATGACTCGTCCCGAGTCACTCTGTCGGTATGCCCTCGATACTTTCTTTGATACAGCTTAAGGCATCCTTCAGAGGTGTAATTGATTTGGCACACCATTATTCTGCTTCTCGAACTTCGCTCAACAACGTCTCAGTAGTTGGTCATGTAATATTGGTTGCAATATCATTCTGTGTCTGGCGCAGTACCTTCAACTGTTTCTCGATAGTATGCGATAAATGACTAGCTTCGGCTTCCCATGGCTGGATCCTGGCTGTGATAAGTTGTTCCTTTCTACACAACTCATTGATTTGTCCCTACAAAAAATTACCTTCTTGGAGATAGGTATACCACTGTATCAGTGCTAAAGTCTTTTCTATGACCTTAATATGGTCCATCTGTTTTAACTTCCCACAAATTTCCTTCTCGATCATTTGCACATGGGGGTCCTCCTGCAGTGAGGCCCATATGTCAATAACGTCTTCAAAAACTTGAAGGAATTCATGTACTGTTGAGTCAATCTTATCATGGGTAGCCTTGATCTCGGCTAGGCGCTACTCTTGGACCTCTAGTGGAGTGGAGGGATGCAATTGCATCTGCAGCTCGACTATCTTCATTTTCATTTTGAGTTGCACCATATCGACTTTGGCCTTAGAATATTTTATTATCGTGGCAAGCTATGCCACTTTTCCTCTGGGCTGGCTGCAACCTGAATCTTGAGCTAAGGTAGGTTGCTGCAAGCCTTGGAGATGACTTCCTCCAACTTCTGTCTTTCTGTAGTTGCTACATCACAGTCTTGTACAACCAGTTGTTTTTCCTTGGCCATCCTATGTATTTATTGCTTAACATCCTATATAACCAAGAGGGAGTGTTGCTCTTTGATCTGCAATTTGTTAGTCACACCTTGGTGGAACTCATGCAATTTCTCTAGAGGCAACGCAACAAGGTTAAGCCTTGTGTTCTGCCAATGCACTTCCTGCTTCACCTGCTCTACATTATCAAAAATAATGTGCCCACAAGATTTGGCATCGCGCAGATATTAGTTGTAATGGCTAGATCATGCATTGTCGTTCTTGACTCACGCTCACTTGTACTACGCTTGTTTGTATCTCCAACTCATTGAGGCTATGATGGACCTACGTGAGTACCTTCTTGTACTGGTCCTCAATTTTACCCCATATATGCTTGATGACATGCCGAACAATGTCCCCTATCTCATCATGGCCCCCCTTAGTGAGGACCATTGCTTCTGGGCCGACGGTCCTACTAGACTTTGTTTTCTTCTATGCGCTTCCGCTCTATGGATGTCATCACTTAGTAATAAAAGGGTAGGGGGGATTTGATGGATCCATAGTTGTATCATCATCGTGAGTATCACCCCCTACTGTGTTTGGAATCTCCATCTCTATGTCAAACTCCGCATCTGTCTTTGTATCGGTCACGAATGTGACTGTCTTTGATGGCTTCCTGGTGTTCTTATTTCTTGTCTGCATAGTGGACTTCACACCACTTGTCCCTTCCTACTTTGTCTTCACGCCTTCAGTGGGAAGAGTTAGCTAATAACTCGGCCAATTTATTACTATGGATACTGTTGTACCTTAAGAGACAATCCCTTAGCTCTGATAAGGAATCAATGCTTAAGACAATTATATGATTATGCCACAGAAATGTTTGTCTTTGTTTAATCACCCTCAAGTTTTTATCAGTAAACCATCAAATATCAAATATAATGAATGTCTCACAATGCTATCATTTTCTGATGTTGAATGAAATGACCAGAAGAAAATGAAAGAAAGAAGCCCAAACTGATATGTTGTTACACAGAATATATAACCTCAAACTCCAAAAGAATTATATGAAGGAAATAGTTAAAACGAAGGAGCGCCAATTAAGGATTTTAACTCTTGCTTACATAAGTAAAAGGAGACATGCAACTCATTACTTCATCTTATTCAAAGATAGAAAACACAGAATGTAAACTTGAATACATATCAACATAAACAGATGCCAAAAACTTGCTTTTCATTCATTAATCATTTGAAACCTCTGAGTACAAAAATTGCAGTCTGGAGGTCCAAAAAATCGGAACCTTTCTTCTCCTTAAATATTACATTAAATACAATAAAAAGCAGTTTGGAACTGCTATAATTGATCCTAACTACCTCAACTTCTTAGGACTTCGTAGGCTCTCTACTACATACCATCAAAACGTCTTATTACAATTACATCACCTTGGAAAGAGTAGAATTACATAAATATTAACACCCTAATCTATATGTTGAATGTGAATTGATGACGATACTACTACATTTCCTGGATCAGCTGATTTGTATTTCTTTGAAGTCAAAGGATCCTTTGGCAAATATATCGTCCAAGCTCTACATTTCTTCCATATCTTGACTTTTTTTTCTGGGTGAATGTACCAGGTTGTGATACTCCAATCTGAAAGCAGTAATTCAGTTGAGAGATGACCTTTCTGCAAATAGAGTTTTTACCAACCACAGCAACTGAAAATGTCTCCGAAGAAAGTTGATTACTGTTGCCCCCTTAAGCACCTGAGTCTTTTCATGTGTATTGTCAACATTAGTTTTTCTCAATACTAGTAAGTTTTCATAAGAATCCCATGACAATAGACTTCCTCTAAGTCCCCAAAATGAGGGCAGACCTGCTCTTGTTATTTTGTCAAATAACTTATCAAATTGACTTACTGCTTCTTTAATTTCCATCAACTTCTTTTCTGTAGCCTTTCTATAATCATTCTTGACAATCATCTTATTGATCTCCACTACATATAGGATTATATCTTTAATCTAATTTTCTTCTAACTCTTGATCTATTTTAGAATTGATAAAATCAATGAATCTTCTTGCCCAAATAGCCCTATTGATTGTGTTCTGTTTCTCTATCATGACTTGTTCTTCAAAATTCTTGTTGAGACTTTTCTCTTTTGCAACCACCATCAAATAGCTCCAAATTGATTTCATTTCTGAAATGATATCATTCCAAATGATATATTTTTCCTATATTAAAGATATGTTCCCTTTCAGTTTTTCTTTGAGACTTTTAATCTTAATATTAGCATTCTGACTGTCCATTTTGTATTTACTAGCTTCATTTTCTGCAGCTTGAATAATCTTTGATGCAGTCTCTAAATCTGCTTGAGCCTTTTTCCGATCTCTTTTTGCCATCTGCAATTCAGTAGTCAACTAAGAAATCTGTGCTAGTGGGTCTTCATTACCTGTTGGAAAAACAAAAGTACAATAATGATTGTCAATATGATTTTGCAGTGACAGTGCAATTTTATTTAACTTAGAGACTTCTTCCTCCTTTTGCATGAGCTACTGTAGAAGCTTTTATTTCTTGTTCTCTACCTCTGCAACTTCTGCTGCCAGGGAATGCTCTCCTGTAGGAAATTTTAACTTTTTCTTCAATACAATTATCTCTGCTTAAACACTTTGCAGAAGTTTCTGCACAACAGTCCTATCATTAGGATCTACTCAAATCTTTACTATGATTTTCTTCAGCTCCTCATTCTGGATTGTTAAAGCCCTAGGGTTGGCTTTCTCTAACTTTAACTGCTTAATCATTTTCCATGCATATTATCTGCCTTCATTTCCATTGCATTAGTCTTTGTCAGGTCATTCACAATCAATTGACCTGTTTGCATATGTAGGTTCACCTTGTCTAGCAATGGGATTTTCTTCACATCCATAGTCAAATTCACAGTATTGAACTTGTTAGAAGAACCAATTGACATATCAGAAGGATGAGAAAGAGAAATTTTGAATTGATCTTTCTCAAGATCCATTGTAGTTAAAAGTCTTGTTTGGTCTGGAGCAATTTGATATTCAGCTTAGGCCTCCGTGCTGGCCTTAATCTACTGGTTTCTCTCTGCAATTTGGGCAAACATCTGTTTGATCAGAGGCACTTGTTCATGGGTGCTCTCATTTCTCCTGGGTGAAGCAGGAACATTTTTTTCCTCTCCCAACTGTAAGGAAAATCCAGGTTGAGTATATGCAGGTTCTTCATTAAATTTTTCTCTCTTCTAAGCTCCCTGCTTCTCATATTCTAAATCAACCATTGTTTCTTTGCCTCTTTTACTTGATTTTTCTGATATGACAGGAGTTTGAATATTTGAACCTGTTGAACTCATAACACCTTTACTTGCCATATTCTCTAGATCTAGCCTACTTTCATGGATGAAAGCTGAATACCCATTATCAATTCTTCTACTAGAAATAACACTGTGAGGGTCATAAACCCACTTTTCCCCTAATAGCAAGTGCATCTCATCTAGCATTCTAGTAACTTCTTCGAATGCTTGTCTCATATTAACTATGAAAGGACCTACAGTCATGGGAATTTTGAACATATGCCCCTTTTTCATGGGCACAAAGTGAATTTGATCAACATTTATACTTTTCCGAACAAACTCCAAAGCAAATCACCTCATAGGTACAAACACTGGAAGCCTAGAAGGCTCAACACTAGCTCCATAAAGTCTAATTTCGGAATAATCCTAAAAAATAAACCAATCTCCAAATTTACAGTTTTCCCCTAAATGCAAGAACTCTTGAGCTTTGGGTAATAAATAGGGGGGAGGAATTCCATTCAAAACTTTATATGCAACTGACTTGAAATAACTGGAAAAATCAAACAGACCAACTTCATTTTGTTCTCTTCTCACTACATATATCCATGATTGCCTCTTCTCATTCATATCCATAATATTCAGACCCAGATGCATGAATTCCTCTACGTTCTGATATAAGAATAAGTAAAGAATTAATGAAAGAAACCTGAAAGAACCTGCTAATGATAAGCTCATGAGTTGTGAATTGGCAGCTTCTTGCTAATAGGATGGAATATCCAACACCATTCATGGCTTCATCATCATGGAAAACATCCCCAAGATTGATTTATCCACTGTGTTGTCGTCATATTTGCCCAGAATCTTTGAAATGCTGCTCAGCACTGGCTTAACCTCAATATCAAAAATTTCCATAGGGAAATCTTTACTATCAGGCTGAAATTACTGTGTGTTAGGCTTTAGAAAATGAATGAATTGATTAAAATCTTAACCTGCAAGGCTGTCATAATATGCTACCAAAGAATCATTAGAGAATTGGACATATGACTCTGGCTCAAGGTAACAAAGGGCTTGGCGAATTAGCTGGGCAGACACTTGCGAAACATTCTCCCCCTGACAATTCATCACAAAACATTTCCCAAGATACATAATAGATACTAACCAATATATGAATTCAGGAAAAAGATGGGTTTTAGGGATACATGCTGACAGCACACCAGTCTTTGCCATGGCAGTATAAACTAGGGAAGCTTTATCATTTAATAGGACTTGCTGGTAAAATAGAAGATGAAGCAAGGAACAATTGGTGTCTTGAATATCCCTCTCGGTATCCATGAGAGGGATATGACTAGCAGCAGAACTTGACGGAGATGAGTGTTTAGCCATGATTCAGAGTTATGACAATGGACGACTTATAGGGAAACCAATTCTTGATAGGGTGACAGAAAACTGAACAGGGTGCAACACAAACAAATTTCAAACATCAACTTAATCACAAATGATTTCGAAAAGAATGAGAATTTCATTTAAATAGGTGGCGTGGCTTCAAACTTAAATGTTGATAAGACGCGCCAACAGACCGTTAAGCACTCCTGATGTGTAAGACAACTATAACCAACTCAGCATCTTACATCACTATGGGGGGTCTCAAAGAACGGAGGATTATTTTGGCTTGTGCCCCCGCAATCAATCTCCACTGCTCATGTGTGTTACTCCCGCAGTCAACATAGTCAACTGCGGAGGCACCCTCCAAATTAATTCATGCGCTAGTAGTGCCTGCGGGTTGAGCCCTTTTTTCAGCGTTCAATAAATCATCACATCCCGCTCGATGAAATAATCGACATTTAAACTTTAAGTCAGGACCCACTTTCATAAAGTCAAAAAGTATTTAAACTTTTAACTCTAATACAACGAGCAGAAATATTTTTATGCTAAAGTATAAAAACTTTAATACTTTAACATATTTTAATAATTTTCTATATATATATATATATATATATATATATATTGTATTTTCAAAATTGAAAATAAAAGGATATTGCAAATGATCCACAAAATCTGGCTCCACCTGAGGATAGTGTTTTTTGCCACGAAACACTAAGAACCTACAGATTAGTGCCTTCACTTCGGGCATGGAGTCAAATAATGTTTGATGAAAAATGTACAATGAAGAAAACTGAATATGTACAATGATGAACCAGCTATTTTTAGTGCTGAAAATAATGTTTCAAATACTGCCCATTCACAGGCAGTCCTACTGCTTCTCCATCAAGATTTTCCAGCATAAAAGTGTTATTTAATCTAGTTTCAATAATTTTGTAAGGTTCATATCATAGAGGATCAAACTTACCATGCTTCCCCTTTTCCTCTCTTCTGGTATCCCATCTTCATGCCAGATCTCCAGCTTGGAACATAATCTCCTTTGCCTTCCTATAAAAAATGGACTTCATTTTCTCCTGATATGTGACCAAATTGTCCCTGATTTTATTCCTGCTTTCACTGAATTCTATTACTTTATTAAGCCTTCTTATCAATGCATTAGTTTCCTCTTGCGCTTCTTGAAGAAAAGAAATTACTAGTCTTTCTAAATGAGTGGGAAACAAAGCTTGAGTACCATATACTAACTCATAAGTGGACCTACCAGTAGATATTTTAGTAGTCATTCTCACTGCCCCCAGAGAGCAAATATAAGCTTTGAGTCCAAATTCTTCTGGTTCCCATTAATTGTTTTCTTCAAGATATTTACCAATATCTTGTTAGATGATTATGCTAATCCATTCTCTTGAGAATGATATGCTGTAGAATGAGACAAGATCACATTATAAGTTTGACAAAAATTTATGAACCTGACTGAGTTGAATACCTGAGCATTGTCTGTTACAATTTTCACTCGATGTCCGAACCTGTTGAAAATATTCTCTTCCAAAAACTTCATTACTACCAGATCATTTGCTTTTATGGTAGGAATTGCCTCTACCCATTTTGTAAAATAATCAGTGGCAGTCAGAATCCACTTAAACTTCCCACTTGATGGTGGATTAATTTCTCCAATAAAATCCAATCCCCATTGTCTGAAAGGTTCTTCAATAAAAACAGGGAGAAGAGGTAGAGGAGCTAACCTTTTCTTTTCTACAAACAATTGACAGTTCTAACAGCGTCTAACCACTCTATACACATCATCAAATAAAGAAGGCCAGTAAAAACCTGATTTAAGGATCTTATGAGTAGTTACTTTCCAATTGTAATGACCTCCACACAAACATTCATGGTACTCTTTAATAACTTCCATTGATTCTCCTTCTGTCAAACATAGTAACAAGACACTAGCACTATCTTTCCAATATAATTTAGCATCAATTATAACATAAGGTTGAGCTTTAAGTTTTAGGGCTCTGTACTTTTCTCTATTGATTGAGGGAGGGCAAGAGAAAAAACACAAATAGTGAATAATATCTTTATACCAGTCTGAGTAGAGAAATTTGTATTTGATTGATGAATTTGTTTTAATCTGATTTGTCTCCTCAATCACTTCATCTGAAGGTGCATGCAAATTAATTCCTAGAGTTTGAAAATTAGATTCTGTCAGCAATTTAGCCAATCCCTGTCCATTAACTAACTTAGTAGGCTTAATGTCTAAATCATACTCTTGGATTTTGGCAATCCATTTTCCTCTTTTCCCCTCCACATCACTCTGAATTAGCACATATTTTACAGTAGAATTAGGTACATATGCTACTATTTGAGAATGAAGTACATAGGTCCTGAAAGCTTTTAATGATTTAAATAAAGCATATACCTGCTTCTCCAAGATATTATATTTGAGTTCTGCATCTCTGAGGAATTTACTGAAAAATGCTACCGGTTGCTCTTTCCCTTCTTCGTTCTTCTATAACAACACAACAACAATATTAGAAGGTGATGCAAATTAAAATATTTGGAAAGGCTTTAGATAATCTGGGCTGATCAAAATTGGAGCAACTTGAAGAACCTCTTTAATTCTAGTAAAATATTCTCTTGCATCTTTGTCCCATTTTACTTCAGCATTTTTCTTTAACATGTCTGTTATTCTTCTGACAATCTCAGCGTAGTTTGGAACAAATCTTCTTAGAAAATTAATTTTCCCCAGAATTCTTAGGATATCTTTCTTACTTCTAGGTAATGGAATAGTTTGTATGGCCTCAACTCTTGCTGGATCAATTTTCACTCCTTGTTTTGAAACTATTTGTCCCAACAACTTACCTTCCTCTAAAGCAAACAAAGATTTCTGAGGATTCAATGATAACCCAAATTTCCCGCATTTCAAGAAAGCCTTCTGTAGGTGTTCTAAGTGTTCATCATTAGAACCTGAAAAAATAGTCACATCATCCAAATATATGACTACAAATTTGTCACCCACAAAAGCTATATCCATTTCCCTCTAGAAGGTATCTCCTACATTCATGAGGCCGAATGGCATCCTTGCATACATGAATGTTCTCGAGGGCGTGGTGAAGGCTGTTTTCTTTTGATCTTCCTTCTCAATAGCTACTTGGTTGTACCTAGAGAAACTATCAACCATGGACAATCTATAAGCCCCAGTCACTTTCTGTAGGACATAGTCCATCTTTGGCAAAGGATAATTATCTTTCAAGGAGGCTCTGTTTAAGTTCCTGAAATCTACATATAATCTTATCTCTCCATTTTTCTTCCTGATTGGCACTAGATTTGAAACCCAATCTGAGTATCTGAGTGGGACCATGATTTTTTCTTGTAAAAGTTTCTTCACCTCTTTCTCAATCGGGGCAAGTAATAGTGGATTAATCTGTCTGAGCTTCTGCCTGTGTGGGTTAACCCCATATTTCAGTGGTATTTTATGTTGAATAATATCTAAATCATAAGTATTTAAATCTTCATATGACCATGAAAACACACCCATAAACTCCTTGAAAAGATATAAATACCTTTCTTTATAATCCTTAGGAACTCCTTTATAGAATTTGACCATTTTGGGCTCATGCCGAGTTCCTAAATTACAGTCCTCCATCTCTTCATCCTAAGATACTTTATTCTGGTTCCCTACTACATCATTAGCATCAAACAATATTTCAAGAGGAACCAGGCGTCTGGGTAATATATTTTCCTTCAATTGAATTATATTCTAATCACCAATTGTCTGTTTCAGGCTTCTAGGTACATCGTTTTGATCATTTGGTTCACTTTCAAGATCAATTTCACTGTCTTCAAAATTTCCAATCATTGTTAAAAATTGATTGATCTTCTCATCATCCTCGGAAACCTGCCAATGCTTTACATTATCAGGAATTGAAGGCCTGTGTCTCAACTCAATTTCATATCTCAGTCTTGGATTATTAGTGGCTTGAATGTATTGGCTGCAACTGCCAGTGAATCTGCCATTATGTTTTCTTCTCTTGGAATAAATTGAATATTAAAGGCTTCGAAATAATTTTCAATTAAGTCTTACACCTCATTTCTGTAAGATCTCAATCTAGGATGCTTGGTCTAACACCAATTCTTAATCTATCTTATTAATAATTCAGAATCACCAAGAATGGAAATATATTGAATTCCCATTTGTTTAGCAGTTTGAAGGCTCAAAATCAATGCTTCGTACTAAGCTACATTATTAGTTGATTAAAATTCAAGCTTAAAAGAGAAAGGTAAAATATTACCTTCTAGAGATATAAATATGAACCTAGCTCCTGTGCCCTCCTTAGAATATGCACCATCAAAATTACACTTCCAAATTTTATTTGAATGCAGCTTATTATGTACACTTGCTGAAGAGAGCTACTTTTGTGATTCTTCAGCAAATTCTGCATCTTCATGCAGCATAAAACAAGAGAGACCCTCCTTCTCCTGACCATAAATAGGGGAATTACCTTCTCTCTTCCCCATTGAAAACAAGAATAATGGCATATATGAAATCCAATTTTAAGACACCCCCAAGCTTTTCTCCCTAAGATCTGGACAACAACATACCAAATCTGGCCAGAATATCTGCAACTACTACACCCATCATGATACTCTTGGCTAGAATTTGGGCCAGGGAAATAACCATGTCTTTGATAAGCACAACACAGTTCACCCTTTTTGAATCAAAAGAATAGAGGTCTCTATAGGGCTTAGTGATTTGTCAATTTAGCTCTTTCATCACAGATAATGGCATACGATTATGTGATGCACTGGAATCTAACATACAATTATGTAGAACAGAATCATGTAAAAGTATTGATATATAAAAAGGTGGAACAAAAGAATCTACCTCTTCAACATGAGGACCGAAAGTAACCACTGGTTTTTCTTCTTGTAAATTTACAATATCACCCACTTCATCAGACTGAGATAAATTAATAAATTCTGCAATCTCTTTCTTATACTCAGGTGTTTTAGCCAACTCAAGAAGAGGTACTTGAATTTTAACTTTTTCTAACTCTTTGGACAAACTGAAAGTTTGGTTTTGTTTAGTAAACTTTTTAGATCTTCTTGATTTTTGTTAGGATTTGCATGTTGCTCAGGAACAGTAACAATCTTCTCCAAAATATTAGAATCATTAGACTTATTTTGGGAAGCCTCAGCTTGTTGCTTCTCTTTTTCTTTTACTGGATTCATGGGCTGCTTCCCCTTGTCTGATTGTTTTACTGAATTTTTCTGTTATGGAGTCGCCATTGGAGAAGGGACTGACTCTGATTCTTTCTTTTCATTATCCTGAGTTCTTAACCTATTTTTTGATCTCAAGTCATACTTTTTATGCAATTCTGCTTGCATAAAATCAGTGAATTGTCTGCAATAATCATCCATCTCTTCTTGATCAAATGAAATATCAGCTTATTTACATTCTTCTTCACATTCTTTTTTAGATTCCTCTTCTGCACCATCCTCCATATATATGGCAGAAATTTGATCTTCAACTTCTTTCTGATCATCATCAGCAGAATGTGAAGGTGCTACTTCTATATATAATGGTGCTTGAACTTGATCCTGATCTCTTATTTCCCTCTGCAAAATCTGCAGGGGATGCTTCTTGAACTGGGGATTAAAAACCCCTCTGTTTTGTTGTGTAGATTTCCTATCCAATTCCATCTTTACTAATTTTTTTGACAAATTTTTAATGACCTTAGTCATGTCATCAATCCTTTGATCTTGTAATGACTCTTCCTTAGCTTTACCTTTATCTTGAACTGAATGATTTTCTTGAGCTTTCCCAACAACAGTCATATTTTCTTAAATCTCCAAAGCATCAGTTTGGATTTGTTCAAGAGTAGGAGATCTTCTTTCTGTCAAAGTAAAACTAAAATCTGATACAAATGCCCTAGCAAAAACAACTCTTTCTCCAATAGGAGGAGGTTTCATTTTTGCAGGAAAATTGTTGTACAATTTATTGAATCTCTTAATGAAATCACTCATATGTTCATCTGTCTTTTTCTTAATAGCATTAAACTCTGTCAAAGAATAACCACGATCTCTATTTTCACCCCATATTTGGATGAATTGTCTTTCTAACTCATCCCAATCATTAATTGAGCCATTTGGTAATCCTTTAAACCATTTTATTGCCTCTCCATTTAGAGACTGCACAAAAAGTCTCATTACTACATCCAAATGTTCAACATTAAAAATTTCAGCAAAAGTGCAAAACAAAGGCAAGTGTTGGTCTGAAGTTATTTCATCTTCACCAGTAAATCTAGGAAGCAACTTAAGATACTCTTGAGGCATTGAATTCATTGGTTGAGGAAGATTTAATGGTGCATATCTATTCATCAAGAAAGCAAGGAAACTGTGTACCAGTTGTAGGTGTGGATGAATGGGGTGAAACAACTGATAAGGGAATGGGTTGATAAACTAAAGCAGAAGAACTATCAACTATATTAGGCCGAGTTTATGAAAATGTGAATGATACAGATTCAAGAGATTGTTCTTCTAATCTTGGTTCCTGGAAATGAATGGATGGAGATAAGGATTCTTGTTCCGAAAAAGTGAGTTTTCGAGAAATATCCTTGGATGAAAGGGTACAAGAACTACTTCCAGGTGTAGGCAGTGTGGCATCAGGTGTAAAATTTTTTTTTTGATTTCTGGCCTTTTTTAGAAACCAACTTTTCTGGATTTGAAAGGATTGGAGCTTTCTGCTGAGAGGTATCTGACCTCGTATGTGGCCTCTTATAAGCCAGAATTAAAAAAAATTAAGACACAACTTTAATATTTCCTCCTCTCTGAACAACCAGAGGAAATATGAACAAAACCTAGGGAAAAAATTCACTTCTTCGTCCTCGGCAACGATGCCAAAAAAATGTTGTACCGTAAGAGACAATCCCTTAGCTGTGATAAGGAATCAGTGCTTAAGAAATTTATATGATTATGTCACAAAAATGTTTGTCTTTGTTTAGTCACCCTCAAGTATTTATCATTAAACCCTCAAATATCAAATATAATGAATGTCTCACAATGCTATCATTTGTTGATGTTGAATGAAATGACCAAAAGGAAATGAAAGAAAGAAGCCCAAAATGATATGCCGTTACACATAATATATCACCTCAAACTCCAGAAGAATTATATGAAAGAAATAGTTAAAACGAAGGAGCGCCAATTAAGGATTTTAACTCTTTCTTACATAAGTAAAAAGAGACATGTAGCTCATTACTTCATCTTATTCAAAGACAGAAAACACATAATGTAAACTTGAATACATATCAACATAAACAGATTCCAGAAACTTGCTTTTCATTCATTAATCATTTCAAATCTCTGAGTACAAAATTGCAATCTGAAGGTCCAAAACCTCAGAACCTTTCTTCTCCTTAACTGTTACATTAAATACAATAAAAGGCAGTTTGGAACTGCTATAACTAATCCTAACTACCTCAACTTCTTAGGACTTCGTAGGCTCTCTACTACATACCATCAAAACATCTTATTACAATTACATCATCTTGGAAGGAGTAGAATTACATAAATATTAACACCCTAATCTATATGTTGAATGTGAATTGATGATGATGCTGTTACATTTCCTGGATTAGCTGATTTGTCTTTCCTTGAAGTCAAAGGATCCTTTGGAAAACCTATCGTCCAAGATCTTCATTTCTTCCATATCTCAGCTTTTGTTCTGGGTGAATGTACCAGGTTGTGATACTCCAATATGAAAGCAGTAATTCAGTTGAAATATGGCCTTTTTGCAAATAGGGTTTTTACCAACCACAACAACTAAAAATGTCTCTGAAGAAATTTTATTACTATTGCCCCCTTAAGCAGCTGAGTATTTTCATGTGTATTGTCAACTTTAGCTTTTGTCAATACTAGTAAGTTTTCATAAGAATCCCATGACAACAGACTTCCTCCAAGTCCCCAACATGAGGGCAGACCTACTCTTGTTATTTTGTCAAATAACTTATCAAACTGACTTACTGCTTCTTTAATTTCCATCAACTTCTTTTCTGTAGCCTTTCTATATTCATTCTTGATAATCATCTTATTGATCTCCACTGCATATAGGATTCTATCTTTAATCTCATTTTCGTCTAACTCTTGATCTATTTTAGAATTGATAAAATCAATGAATCTTCTTACCCAAATAGCCCTATTAATTGTCTTTTGTTTCTTCGTCATGACTTGTTCTTCAAAATTCTTGATGAGACTTTTCTCTTCTGCAACCACCATCAAAAAGCTCCAAATTGATTTCATTTCTGAAATGATATCATTCCAAATGATATATTTTTCTTGTTTTAAAGATATTTTCCCTTTCAGTTTTATTTGAGACTTTTAATCTCAGCATTAGCATTCTGACTGTCCATTTTGTATTTACTGGCTTCATTTTCTGCAGCTTGAATAATCTTTGATGAAGTCTCTAAATCTGCTTGAGCCTTTTTCTGATCTCTTTCTGCCATCTGCAATTCAGTAGTCAACTGAGAAATCTATGCTAGTGGGTCTTCATTACCTGTTGGAAAAACAAAAGTACAAGAATTATTGTCAATATGATTTTGCAGTGACAGTGCAGTTTGCTTTAACTTAGAGACTTCTTCCTCCTTTTGCATGAGCTGCTGTAGAAGCTTTTATTTCTTGTTCTCTACCTCTACAACTTTTGCTGCTAGGGAATGCTCTCCTATAGGCAATTTTAACTTTTTATTCAATATAGATATCTCTGCTTCAGCACTTTGCAAAATTTTCTGCACAATAGTCCTATCATTAGGATCTACTCCAATTTTTACTATGATTTTCTTCAGTTCCTCATTCTGGATTGTTAAAGCCCTAGAGTTGGATTTCTCTAACTTTAACTACTTAATCACTTTTCCAAGCATATTCTCTGCCTTCATTTCCATTGCATTAGTCTTTTTCAGTTCATTCACAATCAACTGACCTGTTTGCATATGTAAATCCACCTAGTCTAGCAATGGGATTTTCTTCACATCCACAGTCAAATTCACAGTATTGAAATTGTTAGAAGAACCAATTGACATATCAGAAGGATGAGAAAGAGAAATTTTGAATTGATCTTTCTCAAGATCCATTGCAGTTAAAAGTCTTGTTTGGTCTAGAGCAATTTGATATTAAGCTTAGGCCTCCATGCTGGCCTTCATCTTCTGGTTTCTCTCTGCAATTTGGGCAAACATCTGTTTGATCAAAGGCACTTTTTCATGGGTTCTATCATTTCTCCTGGGTGAAGCAGGAACATTTTGTTTCTCTCCCAAATTTAAGGAAAAACCAGGTTGAGTATATACAGATTCTTCATTAAATTTTGCTCTCTTCTCAGCTCCCTGCTCCTCATCTTCTAAATCAACCACTGTTTCTTTGCCTCTTTTACTTGATTTTTTTTATATGACAGGAGTATGAATATTTGAACCTATTGAACTCATAACACCTTTACTTTCCATATTCTCTAGATCTGGCCTGCTTTCGAAAATGAAAGCTTAATACCCATTATCAATTCTTCTACTAGAAATAACACTGTGAGGGTCATAAGCCCACTTTTCCCCTAACAGCAAGTGCATCTCATCTAGAATTCTAGTAACTTCTTCAAATGCTTGTCTCATATTAACTATGAAAGGACCTACAAACATGGGCAGTTTGAACATATGCCCCTTTTTAATGGGTACAAAGTGAATTTGATCAAAATTTAGACTTTTCCGAACAAAATCCAAATCAAATAACCTCATATGTACAAATAATGGAAGCCTACAAGGCTCAACACTAGCTCCATAAAGTCTAATTTCGGAATAATCTACAAAAACAAACCAATCTCAAAATTTACAGTTTTCCCCTAAATGCAAGAACTCCTGAGCTTTGGGTAAGAAACAACGGGGAGGAATTCCATTCAAAACTTTATATGCAACTGAGATGAAATAACTGGAAAAATCAAACAGACCAGCTTCATTTTGTTCTCTTCTCACTATATCTATCCAGAATACTACTGATTGCCTCTTCGTATTCATATCCATAATATTCAAACCCAGATGCATGAATTCCTATACATTTTGATATAAGAATAAGTAAATAATTAATGAAGGAAACCTGAAAGAACCTGTTAATGATAAGCTCATGAGTTGTGAATTGACAACTTCTTGCCAATAGGATGGAATATCTACCACCATTACTGGCTTCATCATCATGGCAAACATCCCCAAGATTGATTTATCCACTGTGATGTCGTCATATTTTCCCAGAATATTTTCAATGCTGCTCAATACTGGCTTAACCTCAATATCAAAAATTTCCATAGGGAAATCTTTATTGTCAGGCTAAAGTTGCTGCGTTTTAGGCTTACAGGAAAACCCATTCTTGATAGGGTGACAGAAAACTGAACAGGGCGTAGCACAAAAAAATTTCAAACATCAACTTATTCGCAAATGATTTCAAAAATAATGAGAATTGCATTTAAATAGGTGGCGCGGCTTCAAACTTAAATGATTATAAGATGTGCCAACAGACCGTTAAGCACTCCTGATGTGGAAGACAACTGTAACCAACTCAGCATCTTACATCACTGCGAGGGGTCTCAAAGTACGAAGGATTATTTTGGCTTGTGCCCCCGCAATAAATCTCCACCATTCATCTGTGTTACTCTCACAGTCAACATTGTCAAATGTGGAGGCACCCTCCATATTAATTCATGCGCTAGTAGTGCCCGCGGGTTGAGCCCTTTTTTCAGTGTTCAATAAATCATCGCATCCCGCTCGATGAAATAATCGACATTTAAACTTTAAGTCGGGACCCACTTTCATAAAGTCAAAAAGTATTTAAACTTTTAACTCTAATACAACGAAAAAAAATATTTTTATGCCAAAGTATAAAAACTTTAGTACTTTAACATATTTTAATAATTATTTATTTATTTATTTTTGTATTTTCAAAATTAAAAATAAAAATATATTGCAAATGATCCACAACAGCTACAAAAACTTCC
Organism: Pinus albicaulis; assembly: GCA_034641835.2. Classification (NCBI taxonomy): domain Eukaryota; kingdom Viridiplantae; phylum Streptophyta; class Pinopsida; order Pinales; family Pinaceae; genus Pinus; species Pinus albicaulis. The sequence continues at coordinate 115,267,414 of CM076582.1, forward strand.
TTTATTACCAGGTACGACAACTTGTACTAGACCCCAACAAGGTCCTTCTTCGCATGTATATGCATATGGTGAAAATCTGCTTTGAAGTCCGCGACTTGCTAATATTTTTTCAAAATACTTGGTGATAACTAGGGATTTTGGTTGATCACCGTGCATAGACTCATCTTGAACCCGACCCAAAATATTTGGTTCACCATTACCCAGGTCAACTCTTTTGAATGCCACAACAAGGCATACCGTGCACGCTTGCAAAGATCTGGGTCTACAGAGAAGAACTGCGACTCCTCGGACTCCTTCCTGGCCATAAATGCTATCAAGAGAAAGAGCCATGCGTAGTGGAACTGCTTTCCCTCCTCTTGAGCATTGCGAAATTCATCTAAGAACTCGTTGCATAGATATCCTGCCCAATTATAGACAACACCCTTGCTTCACTCCATAGCCATAGAAACTACTGGTGCATAAATCTACTTTATGTGGCACTTCCACATGATTTTTCCTGCCAAAATGTGCACATAAAAGCGCACATATCTATTAGTGATGGAGTTAATCGATTAACCCCTACTTCCCTTTGTTAAAGACTATAATCTTGCTTCATCTGGTATTCTAGCTTCTTGACTTGATCCTTGCCCACAAATGATTCTATGGGGTCTAAGATGAGACAAGGAAGCACCATGATCTTCCTTATCAACATCATGTCAATAGGGATCCTCTTCCCCAACCATAAGACATCATCGTGCACTAGGGCCAGCAGTTGGCACACAAAAATTGCATTAATGATGCTTCGCCCAAAGTGCGGAACATATAAAATATTCAGAAACCCTACATGATCTGAAAATGGTTTGGATAACTTGTATGTATTTCAAGAACCTACCACTCAGTTTAAATTAAAATGATCTAGCTTGTACTTGACAATTTTGCGGAATTATTTACTTGAAAGTGGTGTATGAATTTTTACTATTTATGTGTCTTAACTTCATTTGTTCTTGCTGTAATTTAACATGTATGACAGCAACATAATGCAGCAAATAATCATTCAAACACAACAACATTTTTAATCTAGGAGTTCACCAGAAATCTCATGGGCTACATATCGTTTGAGCTTTGTCATCATGACTCAGCTCTTTGGGATTATGGTAAGTGTTTTTACAAGTAAATACTTAATTCCAATGAATACAAAAATTATCCAAAGGACTGAAAATACCATAGACATCCCTCTAATGCTATGCAAATTCTGCAAACAGCTTTAGGCTCTTGATGACACGATTCCTTCTGTTGGTGCACTAAGCTACTCTGAGCTTCCAAATGGCACAAGCTCCCTCATAATTCTATTTCTGTCATTGAAACCACTACTTATGTATCCAACACACATCAGACATCAAATACCAACTGATAAATTACTCAAATTGAGCACTGCAATCCCAAAATAGACTATCCTCCACGGTTTGCCTAGGGCTGCCCAAAAATTCAAATCAGCTTCTAGAGCTGTAGAGGTTCTCAAAATGTTCTGAAACCACTTCCATTGGTTCCAAAATTTCTGAAATAGCCAAGTTATACTATTCGTTCATAAAAAAAAACCTCCAGCTGCTCCGGTTTCGCCTCAATCACCAATCGACACCCTCTGGCATTGGGGTCAAGGAAGACTTCTATGCTAAGTTTTCGACCTCTAAAGGCATTTAACACTTGCTAAAACCTCTATAAATAGTTTCAGAATGATTTTTTTAGTCAATAATGACCACTGGTTCACTGTAAATGGTCTCAAATAGCTCTGGCTAAGCCCTGCACTGTTGCTGGCAAAAGATGGCACTAATGGCCCCTAGAACTTTTCTGAAGCTTTTCGGCCTTCAAACATTCTCTAAAGGCTCTGCAAACCATCTCATCAGATTCAAAACATCTAATTTATCCAATTTAGACTATTGGAACTGTGGAAAAGGACTTTAACTCCCCTGGTTAGGCTTCAAACTGAATTTGTCTCATGGTGGCCCTGATGGCTCCTTCATCTTCCTTGAAGAAAAAGCTGCTGAAGATCACCTCCATTTGACCTAAAACCTATCCCAAAGTCTTCATAAGGTCGAAGGGACCCAAAAGTGACTAAAATTTCATCTTTTTTGGTCCCATATTGAGGGAGTTATGGAAAAAAAAAAAAATTTCCAGTGTCCCCCAAAATCCTCCTCCAAAACTAGAGGAACTCCAATTAACTCAGCTAAAATGGTGAACAGGCCTGAATTGGTGGACTTCACTCCAAATTTGGTGGTAACATTTAATGTGCTGGTTATCCGTTGTGTTCACATGCGGAAATGCCGCTAACTGTCAACTGCTGGCGGATAAGCTTCAACCCAACTGATACGTGCACTGACTCGAACGTGTGCACTGTGACCCAAACACGTGAAATATGACCCAAATGTGTGCAGAGGCGCCTGACCTGAATGCATGCACTGTGACCCAAATGTGTGTAGGGTGACCCGAATTCAGGCAGGGTGACCTGAATGCATGTAGAGTGACCCGAATGCATGCAGAGTGACCTGACCTTCCAATAACCAAAAATTTTGCCTTGACCCTTTTTTTTTTAAACCATTAGGCCTGGGGCCACATGGAAACCAATGATTGGCCTCCACCAACCTTTAAAAAAAATCACTTTTAACATATAATTTCTTGCTAAAATGTCAAAAGTCAAAATTGGTCAACTGAAAAATGGAGTTTACTGGAGACTTCAAACCTTCATAACTTTCACATACGATGTCGGTTTTGAGAACCGTTCATGGCTCCAGAATCACAACGATGATACCTTTCCAGTTGTTAAGGTTTTAAACTCTTCCGAGCACTTTGAATTTTGAGCTATCATTTTGGTCCATGATCTAGTTCTGATCACTACATCCTAGATACCATCCACCCACTTCATCAGTTCCAATATTGTGACTCTAGTAGCTTCATAATAGCTAGAGTGAAAATATCAGCTCATCTCGAACTGTGGGTATTTTCTATGATCATTAGAGTCTAAGCCTTCTATCCGCATATGGGGCACTTTTCCTAGCAAATCTGCTTCAATAAGTACTTCTTCTAGCAGTAATGGCGTGAAAATATTGTATTTGATGAAATCTAGATCCTTTGTAGGCTTCACAGTTGTCGGTGGAAATGTATGGTGGAAACCTAGAGATAGGTTCTACCTCCTCCGCATCAATGTCTATTATCCCCCTTGGTGCAATTTCTTCTTCGTCCAACTCTTCTAACTCATCAACCTTCGACAGAGAAATGTATGGTGAAAACCTAGAGATAGGTTCTACCTCCTCCGCATCAATGTCTGTTATCCCCCTTGGTGCAATTTCTTCTTCGTCCGACTCTTCTACCTCATAAACCTACTTCTGCTGATCTTGGGTGGCCTTAGTCCTTTTCTCCTTGGTAATTTTATTCCTCAGCGACGTTCTCAGCACCGAATTCTTTGGCTTTTTGGACGGACTTCATCAGACTCATCCCTTCGATGTAGTCCAGCCTCCCTTGGCACAATGTCTTCCATCTTCTCCATATTCCCACATACTACGTAGATCTCTGACTATGATGAAGCCACCCTTTGGTGGAATCATATATAGTCATCCCAATACAACCTCAATCTGCTGCCATTGATACGTCCATTGAACAATTCTCCATTTAGATTTTCAAGCTGAACTGCGCCCCCTTCCGAAACATGCCTGACAATGTAAGGGCCTAAACAATGAATTTGTAGCTTACCCAGGAACTTCGTGAGATTGTTGTCATATAAAAGAACTAGGTTCCCACTTTTTAATGTATTTTGCTTAATATGCTTGTCATGTCAAGATTTTTCCCTCTCCTTATGTACCTATTGGTGAAACCCGGTGATGAACATATCTTCCTCCAGCGCAAGAAATTTCTCCAATATTTGTTCCATAATATCGCAATCCCCCATATCTGTAACTGCGACGATGTGATATGTAATGCCCATAGTCAAAACTAAATGATATCCATAAAATGTTCATCTGCAACCCGAATAGCGAAAAACTACGCATCAGGAAATCCTTCCTCAATATTCATTGGCTCTTCGTCTGTCCTAATCCTAGACAAATGGTCAGGTCTGATAGTCAAACGTTTGGGATTGACAATTACTTAGAAATCATACTCTTGGAACAACAATATCCATCAAAAAATATCCCCCCTCAACACAGACTTCTTGACCAACTATTTCAAAGCAGAGTGGTCCATGAACATTTTGAAGTGCGCACCTAATAGATAGTGTATGAATTTTTGCTGGGAATATACCATGGTCACTCCTTCATGCTATGTGGTGGAGTAGTTGCACTCCACCCGAGACAACTTCCTGCTTGCAAAATAAACAGGGTGATCTAGATCACCTTTTCCTGGATGTGCTAAGACAACTTCGAAAGGTATGCAAGACGTATCGACATGTACATGAAATTCCTTCTTCCAATCTAGAAAGACTAGAATAGGCGCAGTTACCATCTTTTCTTTCAGTACATCAAGGCTCTTCTGACAATCATCATCTCAACAGAACTTGACATATTTCTTCAATAATATTTCCATCGACACAATGATTTGCGTGTTGGCATTGATAAACTTCCTATAATAACCTGTATGCCCAAGCGTCATGTGTAGCTACTTCATATTTTTCGGTGGCTCCAAATTCATAATCATAGTGATCTTCACAGTGTCTACCATCAACCCCTACTTGTAGAAAATATGCCCCAATAATATACCATATGGCACGTAGAAGATACAATTCTTCAGGTTCAAGGAAATATGATATTTCCTATAGGTATCCAAAATTAAACACAGACTAAAGACATGCTTCTTTAATAGTCTGAAGGCTATCCAATCATCAAAATACACCTCCAAAAACTTGTGGATATATTCTTTAAATGTTGCAAAGACAACTCTGGAAAAGATAGTTGGAGTGTTCTTTAATCCAAATGGCATGACTATGTATTGAGATGAGCCCGATTCAGTAGCAAAGGTGGTCTTGCTCCTATATTCTGATGCAATTTTAATCTCATGGTATCCTGAGAACCCATATGTAAAGGAGTAGGTATCATGCCCTCCCACATTCTCCAAAACTTTGTCAGTGAATGGTGTCAGAAACAAATCATGGACACATGCATCGTTCAACTTCCTGAAATCTACACAAATTCTTATTGCTCCCTTATTTTTATTTTCTTGAACCACCATAGGGATAACCCACTCAAAATCTTATACTGGTTCAATAATTTCAGCAATGAACATTTTGTCGAGTTCCTCCCGCACTTTTTCTTTATATTTTGGGTTTAGCTGATATGGGCAATGCTTGACTGGATTCACATTAGGCTTCAAAGTGATGTTCATAACTCCCAAATATCCTATAATGCCTTTCAGCTCAGAGAACTTCGTTGAGAATAGATCCTAGCACTCATGCAACAATTAAGTGACCTTACTCACTGTGTCATCGTCCCAATAGTCCCCAATCTTTGCGAGCTTGGGCTCCGCTTCTGAGCCTATGTTGAATTGTTGAGTCTTGACAGGTTGTGCTATGTCCTTTTGATTCAGGAATATTGACATTATGCAGATCCTCCTCACCTTCTTCTACAGTTAGATTGTAAAATTCTCGGGCTTGTTCCAACTATGCAACCCAATCAAGTTGTACCAAAGCCCTTGGCTCAATGGTAATTCATAATACTCCTGATTTGACTTCTTGAAGAGCATCATTAATACAATCCTATCCATATGTGAAGTTATAAGTCAATAATAAACCTTCTATCATCTCATACCACTCTGTGGTGCCATGGCACAACTATGTTTAAAGATACCACTGCTGAGCTATTGTATCCAAGGTATGAAAGAATATATGCACCCATTCAGGTTGAGGTTATTTGCCCCAAGATACAGTCCAGTGAGATAAATGCTCAGGCAGATCTTCTTTACCATTGTACTTCTCCACGATCTTAGTGTCTACATTACCAAACCTGAGCCTTATCAGTCTGCAAAATTCCTTCCATCCTCCTAAGCGTTCTTTGTGTGTGCCCCACGATAGGGATGGAGTGGACCTTAAGAAAAATTCCAAAGCTTCATATCGTTGTTATCCAAGAACCTTCTTCTGAAACTCTTCTAGAAATAAGAAAAAATTCCCAGTTCTATCATAAAAAGGCAAGTCACGTACCTTTGATGTGACACAACGAAGTGGCTTGGTAACTCAGTTGCACCACTTAGTAGATACTTCATGCAAGGAATTCTACCAATTTTCCAATTCCTCATCAGAGTTTGAAACAAACGGGATATTACTCTCCCAACTTATTCTTCCATCAGTGGTAGGATTAATCCAATCTTAATCCCGCGTAGTGATCTTATAGATATAATCATCATCCATATCACCATATTCATGTTGGATAGGTTCCATATAGTGCGCACCTTCAGACGAGTACAAAGGAATAATGACCCTAGTACCATTCTTTTCAAACACCATCTGTCTATTTTTAAAATTTATTATAGCATCCATGTCATAATCCCAATCAAACCCAAGAAATGCAAGATACAAATTGTTATCATAAAAAATCTCAATAACTTCAAAGTTGGACAATACACTTGCGCCATCAATATCTACACTGATGCCATTCAGTCGACCCATAGGAATGATTTTCTACTGATTTTCCATCCTTAGTTGAATTGAAAACCATTGCAGCTTAGGTCTTCCCATCCATTCCCATGTCTGTTTTGGAAAAACATTAGTATCAGATCGAAGATCAAGGATTACTTTTTCCATTTCATAATCATTGATCTGCACAGTTAGCTACATTTCTCTGCCAGTTATTTTATTATGTTTGTAGACCTTATGCACTACGTGATGTTCCAGTTGTTGTTCTTTACCAGCGCATTTATCAATAAAATACTGTAATCCATCCAAATATTTATGATCCCTGAGAAACTTCATAAATTTCTGCAAGAAATATGTCAGAATGGATGGATCAACTTCCTGGGATTCAATAATATCCTTGGGTTTATTCTTCAACGGAATTAGTTGTCTCTGAACTGTTGATGTCAAAGCTCCAGGGATCATAAATTTTTCTTCACGTCCATGAAGCTTTCTCTCTCGCACCTTATATCGAACCCATTATTATTGTCTCCAGCTTTCCAGACCCATGTATCTTCAATATGTTTCTTTCTTTCCGCTTTATCTTCTCCTGTATCTATATCACTTCATGTCACTATTTTTACACTTAGAGATTCTTCACATGGTTCAAATCTCATCATTTGCATGCTCTGAGTAGGCTCTTGATTGCACTTTTCTTGCATTTTAGCCAATAATCTAGGACAATCCTCTATTTCATGATCAAATACGCGAAAATACCTACAAGATACATTAGCGAGATTCTGACAATCTCTGGTGAAATGTCTAGGCGGACCAAAATTATAGCATATTATTTGTCCATGACCTTGTCCAACGCCTCCTCCTCGGCCACACCCTTGGTCTTGGAAACATTCACATGTTATTGGCGAACCTGGATATTCATGACCTTCGGCTTGTACTCAGTATGCTCCAGGAATTTGCATCATTAGATCAGATCTTTGACAATGCTTGTCATCTATCCCATTGAACTACAGAAATTACAGAATAATTTCTTCGATGGTTGGATGTAATTCTGCAGCAAATGACAGTAGTCTATGGAGCGTTGGCCTGCAACTTTGCATAAGCTACACTAGTCATTTGGTCCCACATTTGGTCTCGTGCTTGGCCCAAGCCTCAATGGACTTGGTATCATGGTTCCCAAGTAATCTCTAAAACCAAGACACTGATCCTTATGGTGACCCTCCACTTTGCACTTTATGCAACAAACTTCTATGTGAACTTATTTTCACATCTTCAAACCTTGAAGTTCCACATGTAAGCTTTCCAACTATGTTTGAATTTTCTAAACACCTATGTTAGTATGTGCTATCAACGAAACTTCTAACTTCATCGAAATCTCTAGTGCTTCAGCTTGGGTTGCTACCTTCTGCTGTGATAATGGAAATCTAAGATGAGGCAATAACGCAACAATGAACCATTCCTTGTGCTGCTCGTCAGGGATCTAGAAGCTAACTTGACTTAGCAGTGTCTTAAACTTACACACTGTTTCAGTGGCTAATTTCTTGATTTCTTTGATCTCTGTAATACACTAGGACTACAACTTCGACTTCTTAAATTCATAATTCAGCGCAACCTTAGTCTGAGCTAGCATAACATTTTGGTTCATCGAGGTGTATTTCATATACCAGGACAACGCTCTGTCCTGCAACACTATGACCAACTATGCTTTTTTCATATTCTTGATCTGAAATGGGTGGCTGACTTGTTATGCCATGTAAGCACCTCCCACTAAATTAAAACAAATTAAAGATCTTGCTTATTCTTGATAGTGCAGAATTGAATACTTGAATCAGGTGTATGTGTTTGAACTGTTTTAAGGCTTTATGTGTGAGGAATTAAAAATTTGTTTTTACTGATTAAAATCATGTACAACAAGCATAAATTTCAGAAACTAATCATCAACACATAACAACAAATTTAATAAAGGATTTCACCAGAATGTCTCCTTGAGCCTTAGTCAAATGACTTTTCTCTTTGGGATTATGATGGAAATTTTCTTTTACAAGTTTATACTTAACTCCAATAGTTGTTTGAATTGTACCAATGGGTTTAGAATACCATCATACCTCTGAATTTACTGCTAACTCTCTGGAAATGGACCTAGGCTCCCTTTGACTTGACCTCTTCTGTCAGTTACCTTAAGATTACCTGAGCTTATATATGACACTAACTCCATTAGAAGTCCTTTTATGTCCCTAAAAACTTTTTGACTGTCTCCAACACATATCATTCATCTAAAATACATTGTTCATTTACTCCAAATGAGCTCTGGCTCCCCAATCGAGGCCTCCAACCCCTGATGGCCCTGGGCTACCCGAAACTTCCCTGTGGCTTATTTGGCTCTAGAAGTCTCTAAATGGCTCTAAAAATCCCTCCAATGGATTCAAAATGTCAAATATAGTTAGAAATGACTATTCACTTTCTCAAAATAGCCTCCGGCTACTCTTGCTAAGCCTCCAACACCTGCTGGCACGCTGTGGCTCTAGGCTCACCGAAAAATTATATGTAGAATATCAGCATTCAAAAGTCTCCAAAATATTCTGGAAACCCCATCATTGGATTCATAAGGTTCAATATAGTCATAGTAGACTATTGGTTTGTTGATAAATGGTCTATGACTACTCTGGTTAGGCTTCATTCTCCTGCTAGCTCCTGGTAGCCCTGGTGGCCCTTAGAACTTCTATGAAGAAACATAACACTCAGAAGTCCTCTGCTGGCTTTGAAAACCTCACTAATGGCTCCAGAATGCCCGAATCATCCAAAAATTACTATTGGTTTCCTGATAATGGCCTCTAGCTGCCCTGGCTAGGCCTCTTTTTGCTGCTGGCTCCTGGTGGTATTTTGGAAAACTACTCATAGAAAAAACTAAACTGGTCCGTTTTTCACAAAGCCCATGTCTCAGAATTTCATGATTCATATTCATTTGTCCGAAATAGCCAACACAAAATTATCACTTTTTATCCCAGGGAATTTATGAGTTGGAATAGTTGGAGATCGAATTTCCAATCTGGAAGAGATCTTGGAGGCTAAAAAGCATGAGTGATGTTATAACAGATTAATAAACCATATTTGACAAAATCATGCATAATAATTATCAATTTATTAGAAATAAAGAATAATACATATTACTTATCCATAAGAACATAAATTATTATAAAATGGAATTATATGATAAATTATGATAAAGAATGGTAGAAATGGATGAAATAGATGTTAGAAAGTGGTAATAATAATGAAATATTTGCGGCCCAACATACCCCCAAATTGGATATGTTGCATGTCCTCATGCGACCCAAACCCTATGTATTAACCAAGCTATAATACAATAATCAAAATGTTCACCTCAAGTCATTATATTGATGGAACAAATGACTTCTTCCTCAAATAATAAATATTCAATTTTAGCGATGTTGGTGAAGGCACAACAATTTTCACATTGAATTTCAACCGTATGTTAATGCTTCTATAATCCAAAAATCGGATTGTTTTGATGCATGGATCATGAGATATAAGAAAAATGGTTGTAGGTGATAGTGCATGATTTCTAAAATTTTACAAACTATTTTAGCTTGAAATTTCTGGGTTTGTGTAGTTTAAAGATACTTCTTTGCTGTCCAAAAATCACAAGAATTCAGTTCATAGTTTTAAAGGTATGCACAAATAAATTTCTGCACTATATAAAAATGAAATTGTATGTCTTAAATGATAAAGTATAAAACATCCATCATGTGTAGCAATTCCTCCCCCAATTTGGAGAATTAGCATGCCCTCATGCTATACTAGAAAACAGATTGAGGTAGTTGCTACAATCGTTATGCTTGGCGTATAACAACATGGAATAAGGGAGGTTTTGAGAATGAATAAGGAGATCGATGGGTGGTGACATGGCCATAATAAAGAAATGAATGAAGGTAACACTCCCCCAACCTGAAAGCTTTTGTATCTCTGAAAAATGGGAAGTGGTAAAGAAGTGGAACGAATGAAGATAAATAATTCTCAATGGTTTTCCATGAGATTCTCCTAAATTCTTAATAAATCAGAAACTTATGCTATTTTATATCAAGTTTTACCTCTATAAAAATGTGGAATGGCATGCATGGATTTGCATTTGTTGAAGTTGATGTAGGCTGAGCTGATGCTGAAAGTGATGCAAAAAGGTGGAAGCCATGCAAGTTGAAAGTAAGTACAAAGTGTGGCAGAGTTTTTCTTCCTCCAGGTGTCCACGACCAGAAAGCACGGGAAAAGACTTTATGGATTCATAAATGCAGGATAATAATAACAAGAATGACATATATTGCGACAAAAATCAATCAAATGAACAAAAATCATAAGGATGGTGCGGAAATGATTAAGAAGGAAAAAATGAGAAATAATTGTTATGAAAAAGACTTTTTCTTTGATGGAAAATTGTGACAGAAGATGATATGTAAAGAGTGGTCACACCTGTTGGGATTAAATAATCAGACATAATTAAGTTAATTCATATGTATTTTTACCATGCATACTGGTGTTTATAAAGATAACACTATTCAAATGGTAAATTCTCCTTTGAGAATGGGTTGATAAGAATAAATGAAAAATGATTGATTGTTTAACATGAAACTCTAATGCCACAAGCAGAGCTGTTGGGTATGTGTTATATTCTTTCCACGATTAGCCCCTCGTACTGTACGTTGCGCCGGGCGCAGCGCCCCGGCGAATTTTTTTTTTGGTGTGCGGTCCCACTCATAGGCAGACCCACCCATGTTTTGTGCATGAGTTTGCACATGGTTTTTTGGGTTACGATGGTTTTTGACCCCTGTTATTTTGTAGATCTGGTCAAGGGAACTACGGTTATGTTCTAATCCTGGGTTAATGGATTGGGGTTTATGTATGCTTCGGCATGTATATATATGTGTTGTAACACTAAAAGGAATATAATGAAAAATCAAGATGGTCGTCCCGATTTGGGATTCAGGGGAAAATCTCTGTGTTTATCTGTTTTATGTTTTATGCTCTCGCTATTGTTTATTTTCTGTTATAAGATTCGTGTGTAGATAATTTCTGTTCAGGGTTAAAACCTACATTTGGTATCAGAGTAATTTCGGCTTCAAGGGGACGCCTTTGCTGCTAAGGGTTTTTTGTTCGGGCCTGAGGTAGACCCTATTCAGTGGGAGATCTGCGAGATCGATTCTTGCAGTGAAAGAAGATGGCGAGCGGTGGGAAGATAGAGATCGAGAAATTTAATGGTCAGAGCTTTGAGTTATGGAAGCTCAAGATGGAGGATTTGCTGGTGGATAAAGATCAGTGGATCACGGTAGATCCAGGTATTAAACCAATGGCAATGTCAGATGAAGACTGGAAGAAACTAGATCAGAAGGCTAAGAGCACAATACGATTGTGTGTCTCAGATTCAGTATTGTTGAATGTATTTGGGGAAGCTATGACGAAGAGTTTTTGGGAAAAACTTGGGAATTTGTACCAATCTAAGTCTCTGGTGAATAAGTTCTTCCCGCGGAAAAAGATGTATAACCTGAGGATGAAGGATGGAGACTCGATGATAGAGCATCTAAACGCCTTCAATACTGTGCTAAGTCAACTGTCATTTGTTGATATTAAAATCTCAGATGAAGATAAGAGTATCAGTTTGTTGTGATCTCTACCAGACTCGTGGGATAGTCTGGTTATTGCAATAGGTAGCAATACAACTACCTTGAATTTTTATGACATTGTCTCAGCCTTGCTGTCGGAGGAAATGAGACAGAGAAATATGGAGGGTCAAAATGGAGATGCCTTATACGCATGCGAGGCCCATCCCAGCAGAGAAACAAGAATAAGGTTTTGAGTGGAGATCTAAATCTAGAGGATCTAAATCTCCTAGAAAGTTTGTAAAGGTATGCTGGAAATGCGGAAAGGAAGGGCACTACAAAAAAGAGTGCAGATCTAAAGCTCCTGAGAAAGGAAAGGGATCTGATGATGCTCCTTCTGCAGAGGCAAAAACCACCTCGGATGAAGGTGGGGATGTGTATTTGGCTTCTTCTTCAAGTACACATGTAGATCATGAGTCATGGATGATTGACTTAGGTGCATCCTTTCACTTCACTCCCCATAGAGAGTGGTTCTACGAGTATGAGAAATATGATGGTGGTGATGTCTTCCTAGGAGATGATAGGAAAGCGAGAATCGTCGGACGTGGAAAGGTCAAGCTGAAGCTGCAAGGTGGAAGGATTAGAAAACTTTCTGGTGTTCTGCATATTCCTGCATTGGCCAGAAATTTGATTTCTGTAAGCAAGATGGATGATGCAGGTGTAAAAACAATGTTCGAGAAAGATGCCCGCAATATGGTTCGGGGAGCACTGGTATTAATGCGGGGAGTTCGGATTGGAACTTTGTACAAGCTACAAGGTAGCACTGTTATTGATGGGTGTAACAGTTCTGTGGTTCCTGAAAGTGGAGTGGAAAGCCTAGCTATCTCTGGAGAAAAGACCATGTTATGGCATCAAAGGCTTGGACATATTGGAGAGAAGGGCCTTCGGATACTGCATAGAAATGGTATGGTAGAAGGTATGTCTAGTTTCTCTCTGGATTTTGATTTATGTGAACATTGTGTATATGGGAAGCAGAATCAGGTGAGTTTTCCTTCTGGTGCTAAGAGGGCGAACAAGATATTAGAACTTGTGCACAATGATGTGTTTGGACCTGTGTCAGTTCCATCATTGGGAAAGTCTGTGTACTATGTTTCATTCATAGATGACTTCTCGAGGAATACGTGGATATATTTCTTGAAGAAGAAATCTGAAGGATTTGACAAATTTATAGAATTTAAGGCTCTGGTGGAAAACTAGACAGAGAAGAAGATAAATGTGCCGAGGACAGATAATGGTGGGGAGTTCCACAAGAAGGAATTTGAAGAGTTCTGTAAGAAGTGTGGTATAGCACGGCAGAAGACTACTCCATACACACCTTAGCAAAATGGAGTTGCGGAAAGAATGAACAAAACGTTGATGGAAAAGGAAAGAAGCATGCTCAGTGGTACCAGGCTAGGACAAGAATTATGAGCAGAGGCAGTGGAGACTACATGTTACTTAGTTAACAGATCTCCTTCATCAGCGTTGGAGGATAAGACTCCACATGAGGTATGGAATGGTAAGAAACCCTCTCTTTCACATCTAAGGGTATTTGGATGTGATGCATATGTACATGTTCCAAAGGAGAAAAGGACCAAGTTGTATAATAAATCTGAAAGGTGCATCTTTATTGGGTATAAGGATGGTTTAAAGGGTTACAAGCTTTGGAACCCAGAAACAAGGAAGGTTGTGTACAGCCGAGATGTGGTGTTTAGAGAAGTGAAAGATGTTGTTAAACATGAAGTCCTACCAAAGGAACCTGAGAAGATAGAGTTTGAGCTAAAGGAGGATGAATCGGACTCTACAATAGAAGAAGACTCAGAAGATGAAGAGCCACAAACTCCAGCTTTGAGAAGATCAGTTCGGGAAAGAAGGAAACTAGAAAGGTATAGTCCATCTGCTTTCTGTTCAGGTTTTGCCTTAACTATAACTGATGATGAACCCAGAACTGTCAGGGAGGCAGTAGATTCAGAGGATAGAAAACTCTGGAAGGAGGCCATGGTTGATGAAATGGCATCCTTGCACAAAAACGATGCATGGGATCTGGTGGAGTTGCCGGCTGGAAGGAAGCCCATTGGGAGCAAATGGGTGTTTAAGAAGAAGATGAATGTAGAAGGCAAGGTGGAGAAATACAAAGCTCGGTTGGTAACGAAAGGTTATTCCCAGGTGCCGGGAATTGATTTTGGTGATATTTTTTCTCCTGTTGCCAAAGTTACTTCTATTAGATTACTTTTATCTGTTGCTGCTGCATTTGATTTTGAGATAGAACAGATGGATGTGAAGACAACATTTCTTCATAGGGATCTAGAAGAGGAGATCTACATGAAGCAACCTGAAGGCTTTATGGTGAAGGGTAAGAAAGAACTGGTATGCAGGTTGAAGAAGTCTCTGTATGGGTTAAAACAGTCACCAAGGATGTGGTATCAGAAATTTGATACCTATATATGCAGAATTGGCTTCACCAGAAGCAAGGAGGATCACTGTGTTTATTTTAAATTAATTGGTGACCATGTTATTTATTTGGTCTTGTATGTGGATGATATATTGTTGATTGGAAATGACAAAGAAATTATCCAAGATTTGAAGACCCAACTGTTCTCCAAATTCGACATGAAGGATCTTGGTGGTGCAAACTATATTTTGGGCATGGAAATGAAGAGAGATCGGGAAAAGAGGAAGCTCTGATTAAACCAGAGGAAGTATGTGGAGACTATATTGCAGAGGTTCAATACGCAAGATATTAAACCGGTGAGTGTTCCTATTCCTGTAGGTGCAAAGATGTCTGCTGAACAGTGTCCCAAGACACAAGAAGAAGAGGAGGATATGTCCCATGTTCCATATGCAAGTGGAGTGGGTAGCCTGATGTATGCAATGGTCTGTACTAGACCAGACATTGCACATGCAGTGGGAGTATTGAGTAGGTTTATGTCAAACCCAGGGAAGGAGCATTGGACAACAGTGAAGTGGGTTTTCAGATATTTACGTGGCACTAGTGATTATGGCTTGTGCTACCAAGGAAGACCAGGATTAGAAAGAATGTTGGACATTCGTGGTTTTGTTGATGCAGACTGGGCTGGAGATCTGGACCAAATAATATCTACAAGTGGGTATGTGTTTAGCCTATTTGGAGGTGCAGTCAGTTGGATGAGTAAAAGACATCTGTAGTGGCACTTTCAATTACAGAGGCAGAATACATAGCAGCCACTCATGAAAGAAAGGAAGCAGTTTGGTTGCAGAGATTATGTTCAAGTATGGGGTTGGTACAGCAAGCTATAAGGATAGTCTGTGATAGCCAAAGTGAAATTTTCTTGGCTAAGAACCCTGCTTATCATTCAAAGACAAAGCACATTGATGTTCAATATCACTTTTTTAGAGATATGGTTGAGGCTAAAAGGGTGTTGTTGGTAAAGGTGGACACTTTGAAGAATGTTGCAGATGCATTGACGAAGTCTGTGAGCACTCAGAAGTTCTCTTGGTGTAGAGAAACAATGGGTGTTGAAGAATTGGCCAAATGACTAAGCTCTCCTGTGGCCCCCCGTGGAAAGAAAACAACAAGTGGGAGAATGTTAGGTATGTGTTATATTCTTTCCATGACTAGCCCCACGCGCTGTACGTTGCGCCGGGCGCAGCGCCCCGGCGAAATTTTTTTTGGTATGCGGTCCCACTCATATGCGGACCCACCCATGTTTTGTGCATGAGTTTGCACATGGTTTTGGGGTACGATGGTTTTCGGCCCCTGGTATTTTGTAGATCCAGTCAAGGGAACTACGGTTATGTTCTAATCCAGGGTTAATGGATTGGGATTTATGTATGCTTCGGCATGTATATATATGTGTTGTAACACTAAAAGGAATATAATGAAAAATCAAGCTGGTCGTCCCGATTTGGGATCCAGGGGAAAATCTCTGTGTTTATCTATTTTATGTTTTATGCTCTCGCTATTGTTTATTTTCTGTTATAAGATTCGTGTGTAGATAATTTTTGTTCAGGGTTAAAACCTACAAGAGCCACTTCTGCCAGCAGGCGTCCATAGCCTCGACAGGGTTGCTTTTTAACCAAAAAATGAGCCAGAATCCTCTATTTATTATTTAGATAATCTATTTTCTCTTATAGAAAGACCACTATGCTGGCATGGTAACCAGATATCCACAGTGCCATTGACTATGATTTAACAAACTAATCAAGCCGACTCATGATGAGACCTCCTGTCCTTTAGGAAATTTTTACTTTGGCTGGAAGGTCATTGCCCTGGTGTGGTAGCCATTGTGGGAATGTTTCTTGTTATATCCCTATGATCATGGTAGGTTGGCTCATGATGAGACCCCCTATCCTTTCTAAAATATTTTCATATTATTTTCATTTTTGTATATATATATATATATATATATATATATATATATATATATATATATATATATTATTTTTTTTTAATCATAAATAGAGTGAGGCTCATTAACTCCTTATGAGTTAGGGATGGTATGATGAGTGAAAATAGATGTCAATAAAAGTTATACACTTATTCTTAAGTCACCCTACCGTAGAAAATTAACCATTGATAGTGTAAAAAGGTAGTCCAACATGGTATTAAGATAATGAATTCTTTATACTATGTCTGAAGAAAAGATATCCAGCAAGCCATTACATGGTTAGGTCATATCAATGTCTGAAAATAAAGATATCCATCAAAGGTAAAAATATCATAATTGTTATTAGTGTCGCAGATTTTCCCCTTTTTAGATGCACATTCCCCATTCTCCAGATGGTTTTCATGAGAAAATGTATAAAAAATGGTTAAATGGCCATAAAATTGGCAAAAATTCATTTAGACAGCTATTTATTACAAAAAACATGGTTTTTCAGTCGATTGAACAACAAAAAACACACCAAAAAATTGCATTGTTCAATTGATTGAACAAAAGTCGTTCAATTGGTTGAACATCAAAAACTCACCAAAAAAATTGCGTTGTTTAATTGATTGAACAACAAAAACACAAAAAAAAAATATTGCGTTGTTCAATTTATTAAACAACAACTGTTTAATTGATTGAACAACAAAAACACACCAAAAAAATTGCGTTGTTTAATTGATTAAACAACAACTGTTCAATTGATTGAACAACAAAAACACACCAAAAAAACTTTGCGTCGTTCAATTGATTGAACAATAGCTGTTCAATTGATTTAACAACAAAAACACACCAAAAAAATTGCGTTGTTCAATTCATTGAACAATAGCTATTCAATTCATTGAACAACAAAAACACACAAAAAAAAATTTGCGTTGTTCAATTGATTGAACAACAAAAACACACCAAAAAAATTGCGATGTTCAATTGATTGAACAACAACTGTTCAATTTATTGAACAACAAAAACACACCAAAAAATTGCGATGTTCAATTGATTGAACAACATTTATTAAGCACACACAAAAGAAACATGGTTGTCCATTTGATCGAAAAACAACTACGCATTCGAAGACAGGACAACAAATGTACAGTCGGGAATGGAACAACAACTCTTAAATTGATAAAAAAACAAATGTTCATTGGGCGTAAAAACAACTATTTAATTATAGCAACTGTGCATTCACCAACGTAATGACAACCACAACTTTGAAGGAAGCTACACCTGAAACACAAAAACATAAGAGAAAATAGAAAATAAACAACACTTTATTTAAAAGAGTAAATAAATTAAGTTACAATGGCTGTAATTTCAGTTGCAGTAATGTTGTTTCCTAAGGGAACATCAATCTGTTTACAGGAACAAAAATTTGTCAATGGTGAATGAATGGAATAAAACAATCCTTCGAAAAAAAAAATATGCTTTGGTGGAAATGACTTGAATTTTCGATTCATCATTTTTCCTATTATGAATCCATCAAATAACGAAAATATCTTCACATCGTTTTCTTATTGTCAGGCATTAGCTGAACATTTGTGGCAAGATCTTATAAGATATTTTAGATATTGACACCTAAAAAAATTGACATCATATGATATTAAACTTCTTAATAGATGTTTGGATGAAATGCTGTTATTTCATTAACATTGTCTTCAAGAATCATTTTTCATAAATGGACTTCCTTTATTCTCCTCGGACCTATAAAAAAATTGAGTATCTACCTGCAATAAAACATAAAATCATGGAAGAAGAGAGGTGTACGGGCTCTCTTAATCCAAGAAATATGAAAAAAAATAACAAGTAGTTACTCTATAAAACAAATCCACAGAAAGATAAACAAAGCATAATTTATGTCACCTACGGGAGAGCATTGGTCGACCATACTAACCAGCAGTGTTTTAATCGTAAATTCTTTGTTTTTCATCCAATTTCAGTGATTCCAAAGCCAAATGAATTTTTTTTCAAAGTGCTATCGCAAATAAAAACATTTCATAAAAATTCCATGATATGATATGTCAAATTTACTTAGAACAGTCTACATAACAGTTATTTTCAATTTCCCAACTCAGACCAATAGTTGATATTTTAGGCATAAATTTTTCGTTTGATGACAGATTAAAATGATTAAAATTAGAGATTAAATTAGATTCATTTATATATCTCCAATAGAAACAGGTTTTGAAGGTAAGAAGAATTGATGTGTCAAATATGCTAGTGAACAACCAGAAAAACAAATTTTTGAGAATGTTGATTTACAATATGTAGTCAGTATTTTGGTCATAACTTTCTCATATGATATATAAATTGAGTGGTTCAATTTGAATTGTAAAATATATTCATATGGGAATATACCATAGAAACATTTTTTTAATATCTAGTCATTTAGGCCTCCAAAATTTGACTGTCCCAACTCTGTCCCTGAGCTACCAACTAGACACCCTATCAATGTTTTGGTTATAACTTTTTCGTTTCAAATCTAGATTAAGTGATTAAAATTGGGTTGGAATGTGTATATAAAGGGACACCTAATATACATAGAAGTTATAAAAATATTCCCTTTTGGTCCTTCAAAACATGACTGTCCCGACTGTGTTTTCATAAATTTTATCAAGCCCGCAAGCCAAAAAAATATAATATTCAAGAATTTTTTTTAAATTGGTGACAAAAATGAATATAAGTATTTGTAGAAACATTATCTTAAATATAATACATATACATGCATAAATAAATTCAAACATGTATCACCGATGTTGATTTCCACAACGTGTTGCAACAAAAACAACTTTTTTCTTTTTCTTTTTCTTTATTTTTTATAAAGAAACTTATTTATTTATGTTCTTATTTATTCTTTTTTCTACACTAACCTACTCTACTTTGAAAAATTAAATATACTTACATGTAAGAGTACTTCCAATGGAACCATTATCGAAATAAGGCCTCAAGTTTATACATACCCAAATTTGAAAAATACATGTTAATAAATAATAGGGTATGAGAGAATAGCTTCCCTTGAAAGGATGGTTCCAAAAATTGCTGAAGTATGGAGTGATGATGAAAAAAAACAATGGAGTGAAACCAATATTCAATAGAGCATTGACTTTCTTGATTTCCTATGGTTTTTATCTCATGAATTTCTTCAATGAATTTTGCAATTTTTGGATTTGAAGTCTTCTCAATCTCAATATAAGTTTTCTGTAATGGTGTATGTGAGATAGAATGGGTAGGAAGGGTAGGTAAATTTTGTAGTTCAGCACTATAAGCATGTTGTACTAGTTTATTATTGTGAGGGTGTGAAATGAGTTAAGCAGGAAATTGTGTAGGGCATGGAGGATTTTGATGATGTAATTGATTGGGTTGTGTGGATGATTTTGATAGGCAAGAAAGATGTTGTTGAAGAGCTAGTAAAGAATATGGATGATGTGTTTGTGCTACAAGATGAGGGAGAGTAGTCATGTAATCATAAGATGAACCCTACCAACTTCTGGATAATATTGGTGGTGGTTTTATTGAGATTGACATGTCTGCCCTAACAAAGGAGTATTCCATAATGGATTATGTAAGTAAGAAAATGGAGAGGAAGTGTTTTGAACCATACACGTAGGCCATGGTTTCCATGGTTGTAAGCTTGTAGCTTCTCGATCTCTTTGATATGTTACTTTCATCCTAGGTAAGAAAGACAAACTATGCATGTGATGCTCCTTTTGGAAATGAGGGAAAAACACTTCTTCAAAATTTTCATGGTTTTTCTTTACCTGCAAAACATGCAATTGTGAATTCAAAGAGCTAATAAAATCAATTTTAAAACGTTCAAATCAATCATTTATTTCAGCTCTTATATCTCCTTTTCTTGTAATAGATTTGGAAATGAAAGAAGAAAATTCTCTGGAATCCTTACCAACCTTGGAGATTCCTCTTGAATACCGTATGCATAAGTCACAAAAATCATCATATGATAGTTGAAAAACATCACCTTTTCCTATCAGATTTAAGAGTTCTAAAAGTTCATCTTTGATTCCTTTGAGTAGGAATGTTTTCAAGACCTCTTTTTCCAAATGTTTATACTTTGATTTTTGAAGGTTGTATTTAAATCGCTCCACATAGTCCTCCAAGATTTCATCTTTCCCATTGTATCATACTGAAAATGTCTTCACTGGCCTCAAAATAGTCTTGGTACTTCTTCAAGAATACATTCTTCATGTCCTCCCATGTTTGAATGCAATTCACACCAAAGCTCATGAACCATAAGAGAGCTGCTCCTTTTAGAGTGACAGGAAACACTTTCAACCTTTGATCATTAGTACAATAATCATATCCTCTATAAAGTGCTTCAAACTCAAATAAAAATGTATCTGGATCTTCATTTTCCAAACCATGAAAATTTGGTAGAGAAGATGGGGGAATTATCTGCATTTGTGTCACTCCTCCTAGATCTTTGATAGGGAATTCAAAAGTAGCAATGTGAGCCATTTCTTACCATTATAGAAGATGTTCTTCATGTGTTTCTTTAAGTCTCCTCCTTCAAATGTTCTGGTCAATTAGTTAATGGAATGGGTTGTGCTTACATCACCATAAGTGAAATGAGAACATTTCTTCAAATTTATACCTTTTCTACTTAGTCATTCATACAAAAACAAACACCTATCCTATTTAACCTTTGCACAATTGCTGAGAAGAGGGCTGGAGAGCAAGCGTTTTTCTTGCTAATACGTAGGTTCTTACCTCTCGTTTTCAATACCCAATTATTTCACAACAAAAGGAAAAAAAAAAAATACATCACTCATAAACACTCTCCCCGGAATGAGGTATGTATCTACAACCAGATATTAGTGTGGTAGTGCTATTTGACTACCTTCTCCGACAACGGTGCCAAAATGTTGGGTAAAATTAATTGCTTAATAAAAAAAACTAATCACCTATTCATTAATTATCAAGCAAGGAACATCTTTTTATTTCAGGATAATTGGAAAAATATATGCATAGAAATACAAACGGCTAACACTGGTTCTACATGATTATGTTCTACACTATGAATCTCATTCGAAAAGAAATGAAATGTAAGACTTGAAAAGCAATACTAAATCTCAAAACCAGAAAGTAAATGACAAGAAAATAATTATACTAATCACACAACTTGAATCAATAATTAATGAAATCACACATTGTTTAATTGTAAATTTAACCTATTGCACTTAACATAATTCAAATGCTAAACTAGAGCAACAAATTAAATGGAATCTGAAAATTGTGAGAAATAAAAAATCTAGAAAATGAAGCACACAACAAATTACTTTTAAAGAAAGGAAATATAATTGAAAGAAAAATAATTGAAATTCAAATAAACAAGCATGTGACTAAACTACTTGAGATGTTCAAGGCAGCACCTCATCCAAGGTAGAGGGCCCAACTTCCCAAGACTCAGTTCTGCATTGAGAAAAAATTCAGATCAGATCACAAGTAACAAATGCAGAATTCAATGGATAACTTCCTTCATTAAAATATACAAGAGAAATAATTACATCAGAATAAAGATCTTAGCTTTGTCTCAAGTTCATCAATTATTCATCTCATATTCAAAATTTGTTCATTCATTTATCCGTAATTTTTTAGATGTTTGTCCCCATTATCTCCCCTCTTTTATCTCTTGTTTCATTTAAATACATAGAGAGCAAAGGGAAATTACAAATAACTTGATTAAAAAATGATTTACCATTAGAATTGGAGATTGTCTACGATAAATTGATCAATAAGATCAGATCTGAAATATCATGACTTAGCTAGAACAAGTCAAATCTAGTATTGCAATTGGAAGAATTTGGAAAATGACCCCAACAACAAATATGAGAAAATCACCTTCAGAGAACCTTCCGTTTCTCTCAATCCAAGCTAAATTTTGGAAAACGACTCATAAAAAAAATGAATTAGTCTGTTCTGCACAAAATCCATGTCTCAGATTTTTACGATTCATCTTCATTTGTCCAAAATAGCGAACGCAAAATCGTCACTTTTAATCCCAATGAATTTCTGAGTTGGAATGGTTGGAGATCAAATTTCCAATCTGGAAGAGATCTTGGAGGCTAAAAAGCGTGAGTGATGCTTTTTCCAAGGGAAAAATTGAACTCTTTATATTCATAAAAATTTAACTGTGTACATACATTTAAGCATTGCTTGGGAGAGATCCAACCTCTCCTAAATTGGGAGAGATCCATGAGTTTTTTCAAAATCTTCCCTTATTCAAGGGAAAAAACAGCCAACTCTTCGTCTGTCCTATGTAAAAAAATAAATAAATAGAGCATGGTTTTTGAGCCTCCTCTTAAAAGGAAAGAGACCCAGTTACATTTTTCCAGAAACACTGGACTTGTATTTTTTTCCTTTTTTCTTTTGTACTTTTTTCCAACCATCCAGTGAAGGAGAAAAATGTAAAATGGCCAACTCCAAGCTGGAGGAGAGTTGGATGTCCTTTTCAGAGTCAGAACTTTCAGAAACATGTGCACACTTGGTGCCAATCACCCCTTGGTCAGTAATCTACTCATCCTGTTTAGTATCCCTTTTGGTAGGTGAGGATGGGTCCTCATCGGTTTCCTATTTTTCTGCCATCTTGCTGTTGGAAATATGATGCAGCAGAGTGTTGTCCTTGATGGCAACCCACTTGATGAAGATGATGGCAACCTACTTGATGAATTTGTTCTTGACGTGATGAGCTTGTGAATGATGTACATCTGATGTATCTACAATCAGTACAGAAGGAGCAGAAGAAAGAATTTCCAGAATGGGCCAGAAAAATGATGAAAAGTGTATGTCACAAGGCATGCGCGAGTTTAGTAGAGGGAAGTCGCGTATGTACGCGGAAAAGTACGTGCCAAGTCGTGTATGGTCTTTTGCGCTCCAAAATTAGAATACCAAGGGGCATTACCATGGTATTGACCCATTGTATTGAGCGCTGGATCTTCTATTTGATCCTGTCCAGGAAAACCATCGGAAGTAATGTGGTTTTGACTCATGGTATTGAAAAAGGCTAAATCTATATAAAGAGAAGAAATTCATTATGCAAGCGTGGGAGAGATGTGTGGGCTTTAATACTTCACTCTGAGGTATATCTGCATGGTTGAACTCTGCTCTTAATTGATAGATCTGAATCTATGTTGCGTCTATGAACATGATGAAGGTTCAAGATCTCTAGATCTTGAAATGGTGAATCTCTTGGATGATCTGAAAAAAAGTGATGAAGTCCTGGCGCAAATCTATTGAAGAAGTTGAAGAAATTGGGGTAAGTTCATAGATCTGGTCTGTTGTGCAAAGTTTATCTTTTATAGATCTATACGTAGGTTCATTTCGTGAAAAGCGCGTGTATACGCGGATCTATTTAGAATAAGGCGCATATGGACAGTTAGGGTTATTCTGGTAAATGCACAGATGTATACGCGGGTTAGCTTCATGAAAAGCGCGTATATACGCGGGTCTGATTGAATAAAAGCGCGTATGAAATATGATCTAATGGTTGCTCAAGGTTGAATGTGTTTTTGCATATTGATTCTGAAGTCTGGGTTAACTCTGATATTCTGATTACAGTGGTTTCACTATTCTGTTTGAAGCATTGGGCAAAGTATGTTTGTTGATAAGTGAAGGGTTGTGTTGGAGCTGTTTTGGTCAGGAGCAGAAATTTATGAAGTACGGTGGTGGATCGAGGTTGGAAACCTTGAGTATGTATGTAACTTTTCACCTTAATATTAGGGGGTAGTAGCTCACTTCCCGGAGAGGGCCCAGTAGAAACGAGGAGCGGGGGTTGTAGCTCCCTTCGGGAGAGATGATAGCGAGAGAAAGGTTGGCAACTTATGCATTGAAATTTGAGTCACCTACAACGTCTTTTGGTATGGTCTATGTGATGTTGTTTGTAGAAGTTTTCTTTATAATAAAATATTGAAGGTGAGACAAAAGCGTTGGTGGTTTCTACTCTAGAGATTGGGCACCACCTAAAATCCTGGTGTTCATGTGTGTTGCTTATGTGTGATGATTATTCTGTTCTTTCTCCACATGTTTACTATTTTCTAAAACATCTGATGAATGAATAATGCAATGATATAAGTTAAGAATTAAGTGCATTATCAGATCTCTGGACATACGCGAGTTCCATAAAGGATATCCGCGTATATACGCTAGTTGTCTTCAGGAAAGTAGCATATGGGTTTTTAGAAAAGAAAAAGTAAAAGTTTTATTGTCTGCACTAATCTTGATTCACCCCCCCCCCTCTCAGTGTTTTTCCCAACACTTGCCTACATTCTTCTCTTTCGAATCTGTCTGTTCTTCTTGCTAATTTTCTGTGTCTACTTTCCTCTGCTTTTCCTCTGTATCTTATTCCTCTTCATCTGACAATGATGAGTCTGGAAAATACCATCCTTTTTTCTTTTGCATCTTCTTTGTGGTTTTTTTCCTAGCTAAGATGCAAGTGCTTTGTAAGTGCCCCATTTGGTGGCACACCCTACACCTAAATGCCGTATTTTCAAAGTCCAATTCTTGAGACCACTTGAGGTATTTGTGAATAAGATTTATGCAATGTGGAAGTCCCTTGCTAAGGTCCATCTCCACACAAATACGTGCAAAGGTGAAGATCCATTTGTCCATTCTTTCTCTGTCCAGCTTTATGAATCTTCCTATATTGTTTCCGATGTTTTCTAGGACCTGATGGTGCCAGAAAGGGAGTGGAAATTTGTGTAGATGAACCCAAACAGGCATCTTTGAAACCACCATTTTGGTTGTGTCGAAGCCCAGGAACCATGGCGTTACAAAGAGTCCAGCTCTTCCCCAAAACCATGGCCCATCAGAGGTGACAAAATGTTAGTCCTCTGTATTGTCAAATTGAACCACAAAGAAACCTTTTGCACAAAGGTAAATATCACAGTTCTGGGTCTAGTTTTGGTGTATCCATATGCGTAGCTCTTATGGTTTTGGCTAATAGCCATTAAATCGATAGATAACAGCTTTTGTTTGCGATACATCAAATAGGCCTGTTACTTCTGGTATTTCAACTGTCAGATCTGGGATGTTTTCTGTTTTATCAACTATGTATGGTCCTGGTAATGTTGGATCTAGAGGTTGATTTTTCTCCTATGTGGAACCTCTCAGTATGTCCTTGAAAGAGGGCATTCGTTTTCTTGTTTTCGCTGATTTATTAGCTGATGTTGTTCCTGGAACACCCCCTCTGAGTCTGAGATTCAGAAACATGGTAGTGTTTCTTTGAATCTAGTATTCATTTAGTTTTTATATTTCCTGTAATGCTCTTCCTGAAAATATTAGGCTTTGTTGTTGTGCCGAGATGCCCGTGACAGTTTGGATTTTGTTTTTAAGCTTTGATACAGTCTCAGTATCCCGCACCCAACAAACCATGGTTTTCCCTTCAATGGTTTTTATGAAGATTTGAAACTGTTGCTACTGCATATCACACTCACCACCAATACCTCTATCAGGCAGGTATGTGCTAGTCCCATGAGGGAATAAGTCACAAGCCTTAGTCAAGTATTTCCTAGTGGGAAAGGATCCATGAGTCTGGGGAGGCCAAGGGAGTGGTATAATCTCTCGCCAAAGAAGGGTCATAGAAAATACAAAGGGGGAATCTGCCACTCCCTACCACCTCATCAAAAAAATCCTCCCCCTACTGCCCTTCCCTTCATCACGAAACCCTCTGGATTGTTTCCGAAAAGAGTAATGGGAAGCTGAAAGGGATGGGGGCTTACCGTTATATTTCATTGTGGTCCCAAGTCGTTATAGCTAGACCCTTTCGCGCCGAGACAAGGGAGGCCAAACAGCATATGGGACTGAGCTCCAAGGATGTAGAGCCCATGGGATCTAGCTTCCTGTATCCACCAACCATGCACGCAGAGCCCTGCATCCTCAGGACTGCATTGATCCAACAGACCTCCCTTGTCAAGCCCACTATTCGGCTGTGCCTCCTTAAAAAACCTCCAGCGCTGCGTCACCAACCCATCGTTGGCCACTGAATCGTCTTCCTCCTGCACCTGTGAAAGTTGGGAGCCAAGACGCTTTGTGCAGAGCCGAGGAACTGTATTCGGCCTGGACCGATTCTTGTCAGCGGCATCAGGAAACCGTAGATCTGAACCTCTGCCTCCGTTGCGCTCCGTCTTTCGCCTTACAAATTGATCCTCAAGCCAGCGCGAGTGATTTTATAATAGATTAATAAACCATATTTGACAAAATCATGCATAATAATTATCAATTTAGTAGAAATAAAGGAGAATACATATTACTTATCCGTAAGAGCATAAATTATTATAAAATGGAATAAAATGATAAATTATGATAAAAAATGTGATAAATAATGGTATAAATGGATGAAATAGACGTTATAAAGTGGTAATAATAATGACATATTTGTGGCCCAACACTTGGGTCCGCTAGATCATGAGCTTGATATCCTCTCCTTTCATCTCTATTCTTGTCAATGACATCCCCATGGAAACATTCAAACCCTCAAGAGGTATAAGGTAAAGGGACCCTCTCTCTCCCTTTCTCTTTGTTCTTATGGCCAAGGGCCTAGGCCGCCTAATAAAGAGCTTGATCCAATCTTAGAACCTTCAAGGAATTCCTCTACACAATCTCCCCCCATTTCCCACCAACAATTTGTGGATGAAAATATGATTATGGGGTACCCCTCTATACACGAAGCTTGCACCCTCAGAACCCTTCTTGATAGTTTCTTTGAAGCCTCTAGAACCACTGTCAACCCTAGAAATTCTCAAATCTTCTTTTTTAACACGCCTCTTATCACCCAGCGCAACATAGCTCGCATCCTGGGCTTCACCATAGCCTCTTTTTCATCCAAATACTTGGGCGCTCCTCTTACGGACTCAGCTATCAAACATTCTTCCTAGAGAGAGATGTTGGATATAATGGAGACTAAACTGTTCACCTAGAATCGTCACTCCATCAACATTTTCAGACGTCTGGTTCTCATTAAATATGTTCTTCATTCCCTACCCAAATACCTATTTTCTGTTTTAGAGGCACCAAAATGGGTCCTTAAAGCCATTCGAAATCTTTAAAGAACCTTCCTCTGGGGGGATCCAATGAAAAGCACGAATGGGTGCTAGTGAAGTGGAAAGAGGTTTGTATACCAAAACTCAGGGAGGACTGGGACTGAGAGATCCATAACACAACAACATCATCATGGGTGCCAATATATGGTGGAAATGGGTATCCAACCCTCATATACCGTGGGAAACCTTATGGGCCGCCAAATATGCAAGAAATTTGCCCAAGGAGGAACTAATTAGATTCAACATCACTCTTGGAGGATCCAAAATCTAGAATACAACCATCCAACAAAAAAAATTGATCCAAACTCATAGTTTCTGGGAACTGCACAGTGGAACTCAAGCCAGATTCTGGGAGGATTCATGGCAGTAAATCTGTAGTCTATCCTCAATCTTCCCTCACCCCCTCTAGAGCATAGTCTTACAGGCAAGAGAAAAAAATTGCGTCAAAGACTTTTGGACCAATAAAACAACTCAAGGTTACAGGACTTGGCTACACATAGATAGATGGCATGTAGACTGGAACAATGAACAACACCGAGATATTTGGGAGGAATTAACAAAATAAGAATCAAACATCAGTATGGGCCAGAAATTATTCATTGGGGCCATACTCCAAGTGGTAACTACTCAACTAGGGAAGCCTATCATCTATTACAACAACTGAACCCTGGCCCCACAAATCAGATATGGAAGAAGATATGGATTGCTAATCTTTTGCCCAAAGTAGCTACATTTTTATGGCAGCTTAGTAAAAGACACATCCTCACATGGGATAGTATTATGAAGCGGGGTTTTGTGGGTCCTTCGAGGTGTCCCCTATGTCAAAATGACATTGAAACTATCGATCATCTGTTGGACCTCTGCCCTCCAACACTTTTTGGCATAGGATTGAAATACTATGTAGAAGATCCAATCGAGATAGGGGCAACATCACCAATACCATTAGGAAATTAAGGAATAATCCCTATTCCAACAATCTTCTTAATTTTCTCTGGCAGCTTATTCCAGGTCTAATCATATGGAATCTCTAGAAATAATGAAATAGCAGGATATTTAAAGACATTGCTTTAAATCGAGAGCATATCTGGGCCAAGTTACACAGCAACGTAGAAGAAACTCTCGCCATGGCTCACTGGGAGAAGGATAACTTCCCAACAACAACCATTGAATGTACCATTTGGAGCAATTGGCACATGTGTATTAAGCCCCCAGTGGATAACTGCTCCCTGAGTACAGATAAGATCTATGCACCTGAACAATGGAACCCCCCCCCACCCCCCCGGGTTGGTTTTTTCAAGTGCAACTTTGATGGAGCCTCCAAAGGCAACCCAGGGGAAGCTAGATTTGGGGGTACCTTCAGAGATTCTAATGGAAATCCCCTACATGCCTACTATGGAAACCTAGGGTGGGACAACAATAAATCTGCGAAGCTAGAGGGGCTTATACAGGGTATCTCCAGAGCCATTGAACTCAACTTTTTCCTATTGGAAATGGAAGGATACTCGCAACTCATCATTCAAGTAGCCACCCACATCCTCCTTGGCACTTCTGCCTCAAAGGTTTCTACGAGCTAGAGGCGAGCCAATCGTCTCAATTTGCTGGAACAGTTGTTGCAGCACCACAGAGCCATTACCTTCCACCATGTGCGCAGAAATGAAAACACTGTAGCAGATCTCCTAGCCAACAAAGGAGTGGATAGCCACTGAATGCTATATCACTCTAATTTCTATTAGATTAAGATGAAACCTTGCAAGAGAACTACCACACTCTCCTCCAAAAGGATCAAACTCCCCCAGATGCGGGTGACATGCCCCGACTGTGAAAAGCTAGCTCTTCCCATGCTCAAGTTGAAGATGCCCTAAAAATCCAATTGTAACCTTATGCAGAACCTCAAATCAGCAACCATTCACACTGGTACTTTGTTGCACTTGATCTCCTTCCATACATTGAATCACATGCAATATCAATTGAACTGTCCCAACTCGCATATGCGAGCATGCCATAACACCGCACAACATCTGTGCTCATGCCACAAGTCTTAAAAATGAATTGTTGCTCCTCATTCTATCATCCCTTCGCTTCTCCAGCCGACCTCCAGATCCATATTTTCCTCTTCCCTTGCCATATAATTGCTGCTCCAGTTTCCCTATGCGCTCCAGCTACTGCGCGCTCCCCCCGACACGTGCCCCTTGTCGTGCGCCAGCCTGCAACACACTCCTCCCTCT
Source organism: Pinus albicaulis (assembly GCA_034641835.2). Classification (NCBI taxonomy): domain Eukaryota; kingdom Viridiplantae; phylum Streptophyta; class Pinopsida; order Pinales; family Pinaceae; genus Pinus; species Pinus albicaulis. The sequence continues at coordinate 115,297,315 of CM076582.1, forward strand.
GATTCCTGCCTAGCCTCGTGCCCCCCTCAGTGTATGCCTCAGCCGCATGCCTCACTGCAGACAACCCCTCCTCTTTCACTTCTCCCCGCTGCATGCTTTCTGAGGCAGGCTCCCTTGCTGCGTGCACCCCTTTGGCGCGCCCTGCTGCTCCATGACCCCCTTTTGCACGCCCCCCCTCGTTGTGATTATCTATTGTGTGTTCTCCTATTGTGCACCTCACCGATTTGAGCTTGGTCTCCCCCACAGCTTGTTAGCCCCCCCATGGCTCTGCGACATCATCTAAAGACTATCAGGGATAGCCAAAGAGGTGCGTTCTCGGGTCACTATCATCGAGGTCATGACCACCATTTGGAATCCATTGAGGGATCCTCTTCTAGCATCCATGACATGGAGGCAACTCAAAGGTCTGAGTGCACCCAAGATGAGTATTTTTATCTCCGGAGAATCAGAGGGGTAGAACAGGCCCCAGGAAGTCTACCATTGCGCACTCTGAGCCGCCCACTCCTTAGAAAATTGAGCATCTCCTGGTTCACGAGCCCATAAAGGAGGATATAGATGTGTGGATCATGGATTCAGATGGATTTTGGACCAGAGTTCCAGATTTTTAGTACCCAGTTGCTCCTATCATCCGCGCAGCCCCTCCAAAGCCCCCATGTGAGCCTTCTGCTGAGGAGGAGGCCATTGCACATGAATATGGATGCCACATCAAGGAGGAGAACCCTGCTACAGAGGATGATGAAGGAACACCATGAATGTGAGGCTGCTCAGTTATTTTTTGTTTTCTGTCATTTCAGCACATACTACAGATATTTTGTTTTTATATGTGTCACGAAATACTTTGTAAATAATGACTGTTTGATGCTATTAAGGGGTTGGTTTCCTCCTAGGAGGCAACCCCAAACCTGCTCTATTTTGAAAACTTCTAAGGCTTGGATTGGCTAAGCACCACTTACCATCTTAGGCTAACATCTATGTAAAGTTTCTTTTTGATCTAATATAGCTTAGCCTAACTTACAAAAAAAAAAAAAATTAAGCAATTTAATAATGATTTTAGGTCCCACATATAACGTTTTGGTTTAACAACACAAAATAAATAGGTGTATATCAAACATTTTTAATCTTAATATAAGATAATGTGCCTCCAATTTTTTTTTTGTTTAATTCATTATATATATATAAGGAATGTTGGATAATTCATCGAAAAATAAAATAAATTTCATTTTTTCATGCACATCCTCCACGGAAAATCACTAAATAACTCAGCTTTTTGTCATTCTTATTCCACTTGTTAATTTATAGTAAATGGTTTGAATGGGTGCATGTTTCCTTCTTGTCACACTAAGCAATGATGATTTTGATATGAATAATTCAAAATTTGCAATCTTCAACAATTGAAAGTTGCACCATGCAAATTTTGAACGAAAATTATGGAAATTTTTTGTTGCAAAATTTTTGTGAGGCATTCCAATAATATGGGATTTGATCCTGGGAGGAGAGCTCATAGCCACCATCATCCCAACCTCTGCCTCAGATCATTGGCTAATACAGCTCTAATGGCTCAGATCGGGAATAGCCACCCAAAACCTTTTTTCTCTGAACACTTTTGGCTCAAACATCGAGGGTTCAAAGACCTTATCTCGGATTGGTGGGCTTTCCTCACACCACCCTTGGGCACAAAAATGTATCAGTTCCAACAGAAATTGAAGATGCTCAAGGGGAAACTGAAATTGTGGAACAAGACCACCTTCGGCAACATCTTCAAAGACCAAAGAGATCTATAAGAGAAAATGAAGCAACTCCAACAAAAAATCACATCATAAGGAAGATCAGCAGAATTAGAGACCAAGGAAAAGACACTAACAACCCAACTTGAAGAAAGAAGAAGCCAAGAAGAGATCATATGGAAACAGAAGTCCCAGATATGTTGGCTTAAGGATGGAGAAAGGAACACAATTATTTCATCGCTCCACAATCCAGCACAAGAAGCACAACAAAATCATGGTCCTCAAAAATCAAAATGGGGAGTGTGTGGAAAAACATGAGGACATCACTGAGTAACTTCTCAATCACTTCAAGGACATTCTCAAAGAACCCAACATCCAACGACAGGAGGCCATTGGAAAAATCACACAACACATCCCAAAATTGGTTAATGAGGATCACAACAGGATGTTGCTCAAAGCCACAACACTGACAGAGGTCAAACAAGAGGTTTTCCAGTTAAAGAAGGGAAAGCCCCTGGGCTGGACGGATTCACCACCAGCTTCTTCCATTTCATTTGGGACATTATCAAAGGGGAAGTTTGGGGCATAATGGAGGAATCGCGCAACACCCATTGGATTCTTCTAGCTCTCAATGCAATCTTCCTCACTCTCATCCCAAAGGAAGCTAATGTGGCTTCTCCAAGTAAGTACAAACCCATAACACTCTGCAATATAATTTACAAAATCATTTCCAAAGTTATAGCTAACATATTGAAGTAGCTTCTTCCTGTGCTCATCTCACCAGAGAAAACTGGCTATGTTAAGGGTAGACGGATCTTGTATGTAGGAATAATTCTAACCCATGAGGTCATACACTCCTTAAAAACCTCAAAAAAATCGGGCATGCTCCTCAAAATTGACCTATCCAAGGCCTTTGACAAGCTCAGTTGGAACTACATAAAGCAAGTCCTTTTTGTCTTTGGCTTCAACCAAATTTGGGTCCGTTAGATCATGAGCTTGATATCCTCTCCTTTCATCTCTATTCTTTTTAATGGCATCCCCACGACAACATTCAAACCCTCCAGAGGTATAAGGCAAAGGGACCCTCTCTCACCCTTTCTCTTTTTCCTAATAAAGAGCTTGATTCGATCTTAGAACCCTCAAGGAATTCCTCTACACAATATCCCCCCATTTCCCACCAACAATTCGTGGATGAAAATATGATTATGTGGCACCCCTCTATACAGGAATATCGCACCCTCAGAACCCTTCTTGATTGTTTCTTTGAAGCCTCTGGAACCACTATCAACCCTGGAAAATCTCAAATCTTATTTTTTAACATGCCTCTTATCACCCAGCGCAACATAGCTCGCATCCTAGGCTTCACCATAGCCTCTTTGTCATCCAAATACCTGGGAGCTACTCTCACGGACTCAGCTATCAAATATTATTCCTGGAAAGAGATGTTGGAAAAAATGGAGACTAAACTAGTCACCTAGACTCATCACTCCCTCAACATTTTCGGACGTTTGGTTCTCATCAAATCTATTCTTCAGTCGCTACCCATATACCTCTTTTCGATTTTAGCGGCACCAAAATGGGTCCTCAAAGCCATTCGAAATCTTCAAAGAACCTTCCTCTAGGGGGGATCCAAGGACAAGCACAAATGGGTGCTAGTCAAATGGAAATAGGTTTATATACCAAAATATCAAGGAGGACTTGGACTGAGAGATCCAGAGCACAACAACATCATCATGGGCACTAGTGTATGGTGGAAATGGGTATCCAACCCTCATATATCGTGGAAAACCCTATGGGATGCCAAATATGCAGGAAATTGGCCCAAGAAGGAACTAATTAGATTCAAAATCGCTCCTGGAGGATCCCAAATCTGGAATGTATCCATCCAACAAAAACAGTTGATCCAAACTCATAGTTTCTGGGAACTACGTAGTGGAAGTCAAGCCATATTCTGGGAGGATTCATGGCAGCAAATTCCTAGTCTATCCTCAATCTTCCCTCACCCCCTCTAGAGCATAGTATTACAAGCAAGAGAACAAATTGTGTCCAAGACTTTTTGACCAATGAAAAAAATCAAGGTTACAGGACTTGGCTGCACACAAATAGATGGCAGGAAAACTGGAACAATGAAAAACACAGAGGTATTTGGGAGGAATTAACAAAAAGAAGAATCAAAACTCAACATGGGCCAGACAATCTTCATTGGGGCCATACTCCAAGTGGTAACTACTCAACTAAGGAAGCCTATCATCTATTACAATAGCCGAACCTTGGCCCCACAAATCAGATATGGAAGAAGATATGGACTGCTAATCCTTGGCCCAGAGTAGCTACATTTTTATGGCTGCTTAGTAAAATACACATCCTCACATGGGAGAATCTTATGAAGCGGGGTTTTGTGGGTCCTTTGAGGTGTCCCCTATGTCAGAAAAAAATCGAAACCATCAATCATCTGTTGGACCTCTGCCCCATATCCAACACTTTTTGGGATAGGATTGAAATACTATGCAGAAGATCCAATCAAGACATGGGAAACATCACCAATAACATTAGAAAATGGAAGGATAATCCCTATTCCAGAAATATTCTGAATCTTCTTTGAAAGCTTATTCCAGGTCTACTCGTATGGAATCTCTGGAAAGAATGAAATAGAAGGATCTTTAAAGACACTGCTTCAAATTGAAAGCATATATGTGCCACGTTACACAAAAACTTAGAATAAACTCTCGCCATGGCTCACTGGGGAAAGGATGACTTCCCAAGAACCACTGCTGAATGTACCATTTGGAACAATTGGCACATACGTATTAAGCCCTCAGTGGATAACTCCTCCCCAAGCACAGGTATGATATGTGCACCTGAACAATGGAACCCCCCCCCCCCCTCGGTTGGTTTTTTCAAGTGAAACTTCGATGGAACCTCCAAAGGAAACCCAGGGGAAGCCAAATTTGGGGGTATCTTCAGATATTCTAATGGAAATCCCTTACGCGCCTACTATGGAAACCTAGGGTGGGACAATAGCAACTCCGTGGAGATGGAGGGGTTTATACAGGGTCTTTCCAGAGCCATTGAGCTCAACTTTTTCCCATTGGAAATGGAAGGAGACTCGTAACTCATCATTCAAGCAGCCACCCGCATCCTCCTTGACACTTCTCCCTCAAAGGTTTCTACTAGCTAGAGGCTAGCCAACCATCTCAATTTCCTAGAACAGTTTTTGTAGCACCACAAGGCTATTACCTTCCACCATGTGCATAGAAAGGTAAACATTATAGCAGATCTCCTGGCCAACAAAGGAGTGGATAGCCACTCAATGCTATATCACTCTAATTTCTCTCAGATTAAGGATGAAACCCTGCGAGAGAACTACCATAGTCTCCTCCAAAAGGATAAAACTCACCTGGATGTGGGTGACATTCCCCAATCATGCGAAGCTAGCTCTTCCCATGCTCAGGCTGAAGACGCCTTGTAAAGCCAATGTTAACCTAATGCGGAACCTGAAATCAACAATAAAACACTGGTACTTTGTTGCACCTGATCTCTTGCCATACACTAAATCATATGAAATATCAATTGAACTATTCGAACTCGCATATGCAAGCATGCCACAATACCGCGCAACATCTGCGCTCGTGCCAGAGGTCTTCAAAATGCATTGTTGCTCCTCATTCTGTCATCGCTTTGCTGCTCCAGAGCCATCTCTGCCTCTTCCCTTGCCATCTCATTGCCATTCCAGTTTCTCTACATGCTCCCCCTGACGCGCACCACTTGTCATGTGCCAGCCTACAGTGCACACCTCCCTCTGATTGTCGCCTACCCGCGTGCCCCCTTTGGCGTGCCCCCCGGTTGTGCGCCTCACTGTGGAAAACCCATCCTCTTTCACTTCTCTCTGTTGCGCACTTTCTGAGGTAGGATCCCTTGCTGCATGCCCCCCTTCGGCACGTCCCATTGCTGTGTGACCCCCTGTTGCCCTTTGCCCCCCCCCTTGTTGTGCTTCTTTGTTCTGTGTTCTCCTATTTTTTACCTCACTAATTTGAGCCTAGTCTTCCCCCCTCTGCTTGTTAGCCCCCCCATGGCTCCACGATAGCATCAAAATACTATCAGGAGTATCCAAAGAGGTGCATTATCGGGTCACTATCACCGTGGTCATGACTACCATTTGGAATCCATTGAGGGCTCCTCTTCTGGCAGCCATGTCAGGGAGGAAACTCAAAGGTCCGAGCATACCCAAGATGAGATAGTCTTATCTCTGGAGAATCAAAGGGGCAGAAGAGGCCCCACGAAGTCTACCATTGCACACTCTGAGCCGCTCACTCCTCAGAAAACTGAGCCTCTCCTAGTTCATGAGCCCATAGAGGAGGATACATACTTGTGGATCATGGATTCAAATGGAGTTTGGACCAGAGTTCCAGATTCTAAGTGCCTAGTTGTTCCTATCATCCGTGCAGCCCCTCCAAAGCCCCTGTGTGAGCCTTATGATGAGGAGGAGGCCATTGGGAATGAATATGTATGCCGCATCGAAGAGGAGGACCCTACTACAAAGGATGATGAAGGAACACCATGACTGCGAGGCTTCTTGGTTCTTTTTTGTTTTCTGTCATTTCAGCACATACTACAGATATTTTGTTTTTATATGTGTCACGGAATACTTTGTAAATAATGACTGTTTGATGCTATTAAGGGGCTAGTTTCCTCCTAGGAGGTGTTAGTCTCTTGTATTCATAGTATCACTAGGTGACTATGGATTTTCTACAATTTGTTGAAGATAACATTTCTTAACTATCACCTATCTCTAGAAATCTCAATGCCTTAATTATCATTGTCTATCCTAAATTACTATATCTCAGTATGCCTTCTCAAAATCACCCTCCTGCTCTAAAAACTCATGTCTGGGCTTAATCCTCTCATATTCACCATTTTTTCCTACCTAAAGCCTCATTTTCTCCACTAAACCCCCTCACCTTCAACGCTTTCCCTCATTTCATTAAAACCATGTAAAAACTCCTTTTTACATTGTTTTAAATCAAAAAATATACCATTCGAGCCTTATTTGTTTTATATCAACACTCTGTTGTAAATAAAATAACCCTGCCCCTTATATATTTTTAAACCCTCGCTTTATCATAAAACCCCATTATCATATCGCCCTACCCCTTATCCTCAGAATAAGCAACTTCTCTTATTTAATTAACCCAAGCCCCACCATCTAAATTTCCCATCATTTTGAATACTCGACCACCATTGATCTCTATCCCTTGAGATCCAACGGTCCATGGTCGATATCGCAACGTTCTCCGCGCGGGGGTTAATCGCTCCAAACCTCACGAAATGGGAAGTTTCCACCCTTGTACCTCCTGCTACACGTCGCTCGCCCAATGGAATTGCATCCGTCGGCCTGAATCCGCTTACCACCTTTGCTCCACGTGAAAACCACCTCCCTCGCATGCGAAAACCGATTTTCTGCCTCTCACCACAAACCGATACCTCCACCCAATTCAAAAACTCCAAAGCCCTTGTCCTCCATTAACACTACTGCAACCCTCCAAAAGGTTTGATAAGCCTGAAAAAATGTAGAAAAGCCACGAACGTAGGTTTTAATTAATAAATTGTTTTCAAATGTGCAGGTAGGCAAGGCGAGAATGCGAGAATTGCATTTCAAAGGTCCAAAATTGTTTAAATAAGTGCTTTGGGTGACGATCCAAAGGATATTTCTTCATTAGAAGGACCAGAAGCCAAAGATAGAGCATAATTATCAATGGATCATGACCATTGATGGTTATTTAAGCACTCCAACAATAGTAAGGTTGCTCCACAATGCAGGATAAAGAAAGTAAAGAGGTTTTACGATAGTGGCACGCAAAGATGTAAGAAAAATGAAGAAACACAGTTAGCAAGAGCAGAAAAAGGCTTAAAAAGGTTAATCAAAGTTAAAGGAAGAAACACAAGAAGATTAAGGTCAAATAAAAAATAGAGATGAATATAAAAGATTAAAAGAAATTAATCAAAGATTGAAAGACAGAGAGGTAGAGAAAAATAAAATTAGAAGAGCTAAAGGGATAAATCCAAGTTTAAAATCATAAACAGAGTTTAAAGAATAAATCAAAGGCAGCTTAGAACAAAGGCAGACCCGAATGACCAAGCAAACAACATTTAGTTCTTCAGGGACACATTTTTCCACCTACAGCCTTTTTCATTTCAAATAAAGACATCAACAGTTATTAAAACAACCAGAGATATCTCTCAGCTACTTAGCAGTTATTGTAAAAGTTATTGAGAAGCCTTAAAATTCAAATATTTCCAGAAGTTAGCTGAGAAGTTAAAGTTTAGGAGTTATTATCACAGTGAGTCAGTCTCAAATATTTTGCCTTGGGCCTTCCATGGTCACAAAGGTCAAAAATGCATTAACTCTGTAATAAATACACATCTAAAACCCTATCTTAGGATCACCTCCTCATTTTTTAGATAAATACTACATGTATTATAAATTTTTAGTGTTGGTTGGTTGGCTAGCTGGTTAGCTGTTGATTAGAGGATTGATTGCTAGGCTGGATTTGAGAAAACTCTGAGTTGAAGAGATCATTGTACTGGAGTAATGTAACTATTTTGAACATCAGTAACACAAGCACATTCATAGGATTCTTGAGCTATGTTAATGGTGAAGTTATCCTTATTTGTCAATGTTTTCCTTCTATTTTCCATTCTGTCCATTATTTCTCTGATAAAAGAATAGAAATTTCAGATTAGGATATGTTGTCTTGGCACCCTGATTCTGTCTGCTTTCTTTATCTTAATGTTTTCTTCTACAAGGTCTGATTAGAGAATTCTTAATTTCTCTCTAGTTCCACCTAGCTTGTTTCCTTGGAAAGGATTCAGTAGAGTCAAGACAAAGAAGTCTATGGTATGCCCTGTCCTTTGGTGTAGCTTGAAATATTGTTTTTTAAGGCCTTTCTTTGGAGCTTACTTAGTAGAGTCCAGCGAGAGAAGTATATGGTATGCCCTGTCCTTTGGTCTGTCTCAAACTGTTGTTGCAAAGGTATTTTAGTTGATTAAATAATTCTTAATTACTCTTTGATAATACTAATTGTCATCTTAAATGTTTTCTTTGTCTAAAAGTAATTCTAGGATTGCTGGATTTTTGTCTTAAAGGTTTGCTTATTAGAGTTCGGCCAAAGAAGTCTATGGTTTTCCCTGTCCTTTGGTTTGTCTCAAACAGTTACCTAAAAGGTTTTTCTTGTTGAAGTATAGTTAAAGGATTCTTAACTGACCTTTGGTTTTATTGCTTTCACAACTTACTGTCATTTCATATTTCATCTAATCTAAGAGATCCACTTGATATAGTTAGCTTGCCCTATGAAAGCCCTTACAGAATTGATGAAAAATTCAATCCTTTTACGACTCCATAGCCCAATGGATTAATGCTTCTCACAGTCTATTTATTCAACTAAAACACTCCATCAATTAATCACACCCTTAGTCTACATGTCAACCAATAGAACAAAACAAATAGTCCCAAGAATTTCATAACTAGCCTAAAATCAGAAAAAAAAAGCATAAAGATATATCATTTACAAAACATACATAGAGAGAGCCCTCTCTGAGTCTAGGAAGGCTAGGTCCTTGGAATCCAAAGTGGTTTGATGTGGTTCCCTGTAGAGTTTTTCTTGCCAATCTTGCAAATCAAGGGAGCCAACATAGTGGCGACCATACTGGGGAACTGAGTTATTAAAATAACTTAGTGTCACCTCAAGAACTCAAATAACCTCATTTTAAATTAGTTGAATCAAGTGTTAGCCAATAATGGTTCCTGGTTGCTGATGGTGGACAACAGCCAGCTATAAAACAATTAAATTCCTGCACCTGGTGACTCCACTAGTTTTCAGTAGGCTTGCTGACTCCACTGGTTCTCTATAGACTCCACTAGGAAAATTAGTTTATCATAAAACCTCAAATAGAAACCAGTAAAGAATACTCTATGGATTAAGTATTTCTTTCACATATTGGTTTTTTTTTCAAAACTATTATAAACTTCCAACCTTTTTGAAAATTTGGGTCCAAATTATGGCTTCTAGAAGAATCTATACCAGATATCATCCAGACCCAAATCCTCCTGCAATATTTGACAATCTTGAAAGAATCCTTAGGAAGTCTCCTAGATCTAAAAACCCAACTGTTAGCATAATAATCCACAAAGAAATTTCCCTACCTGAAAACCTTAAAGACTTGCAGAATATCCTCTCTGACTCACCCCTAGAACAAAATTTGTCTAGGAATAGATCTCAGAGTTGGATAACCCAGATAGTTTTAGACCCGTCCACCTTGCAGCAGAATCCTGTTGCACTAACCTCATCCCCCACTATTCACCTTCCTCCATTTAACCCACCACCTCCTTTTGTAAACCTTCCTCTCGTTAACCCTCCTTTGTTTCCCCAACCATAGATCATGGCAACATGGTATGCTCCATTAGTCCTACCATTGCCTTTAGTTGTTCTTCCATAGGACTACCAATCCAAGGTTCCATTGTATGATGTAATTAGTTCTACTACTACTCAACAACATGTGGATAGAATGAATGACTATTTTGACAGGCAAGAAATAGATGATGAAACTATTAAACTAAGAATTTTTACTCAAAGCTTAGGGGGAGAATCAAGAAAATTGTTTAAAGGCTTAACCCCTAATAGTATAAATGACATCCTTGCTTTTCATCAACTATTCTTAAAAAATTGGGAAGTCAAGAAGAACCCTCTCCAAATATTATCAGAGTATGAAAACATTAAGAAAAACGTTGGAGAAGGTGTCCAAGAGTATTGCACTAGGTTCAATAATGTATATAATGCCCTTCCTATCCATATTAAACCTCCACAAGGTATAGCTCTAATGAAATTTCCAGATGGTTTTGATCCAGAAATGGCTTATCAACTAAGAGAAAGAGACCCTCTCACATTAGAAGATATGCAGAGGGGTGCAGCGAGTGTAGAGGAAAATCTGATTGCCAAGAGAGCTAGAATGAAAAATGAGAAGAGAGTCACTTATAGGGAAGAAGTTGCACCTTCAAAGTCTGAAACTAAGATTGATAACCTTTTTAAAACCATGGAAAGGATGATGGAGAGGATGAATGTAAATGAGAGGGCTTACCCAAGAGAAAACCAAAAAACTCCTCAAAACAAAAATCAAAATCATAACCAAAACCAAAACTTTAGAAGAAACCCCCCTCAAATAAGAAAAAGAGAGAAAAGAGGCTCTGATTAGAAAATCAGACCTCCTTTCCAAGAAAACTACACTGATGAGGATGAGGGGGTGATTTAATAAATAGAGGAAAGTCACATAAATGTAATGGGAGTAAATAATGAGGATACTGTTTTCCTCACTGAGGAAGAACAAGGCATGTTTTCCCCAACTCTATTTGAAGAAGAAAGCCTAGATTCTAAAGACTACAAACAAGGCTTTGAAAATTCCATCATGGAAGTACATAGACAATATGACCTCAGAAGCAAGAAAAACCAAGGCCCTCCCAAGAGAAACAACCCAGAAATTTCTGCTAGGAAGATCCCTGAAAATATTCCTAAAAAGACAATAGAAAATTCAAACACAGTGGTTGAAAGTTATGATAAAAATAGAAATAAAAACAGCCAACCTAGTGGCAAACAAAGTGGTGACCAAAGTTGCACTAGCAATGCAGCTAGTTCCCCTAACAGAACTGTTTTAATTGAGATTCCAAATAAAACCAGCAAGTTGAAATTGCTGTGAAAATAGTGTCTGATAAGACTAATTTGAACCTTTCAAAAACACAGACACCTTTCAGTATAGAGAATGAAATTGCCAAGATTAAAATCTCCATACCTCTTACTGAATTAGTCACTCAAGATGTATATAGGTCCCAAATTTTAAAAGCTTTAAACATAGGAGAAAATGTTGATTCTGTGAATTTAAATGATGACAAACCTGAACTTTTGTTTGGACTAGAAGTAGAAGAAGAATTTCAAGAGGGAGGTGTTCCTCCATTTTATGTCAGTTTAAACATCCATGATAAAATTTTCCACAATGCCATGTTAGACTCAGGAGCTTCACACAACCTTATGCGAAAGGTAGTAATGGAAAGACTAGGCCTTAAGATAACCAGACCATACAAAGATTTATGCTCTTTTGATTCCAGTAGAGTTAAATGTCTAGGCCTAATCAAAGATCTTTGTGTTAATTTAGAACAAATACTAGACAAGAGCCTAGCAATGGATATTGTAGTGGCTAATATTCCTCCTAAATATGGCATGCTCCTTTCACGTTCATGGGGAGCTAAAATCCAAGGTACCCTCCAAATGGACATGACCTATGCTACCATACCTGTATTTAGTTAATGAAGAATACTATATAGGGAAACTCACATGAAATACATGTTCAGTAGTCAGGAAAAGCCAGATAACTCCCCTCTTTATTCCATTCACAATGATCTTGATTCATTTATCCTTTTCAATGATGAAAATAGTAATGAAAAGGTGAAAAATTAAAACGAACAAACAACTGAAAAAGAGGAGGAACAACCAAAACATTTAGCCAGAATAGAATATAACAACAAACATAGTGGAGATCATAAAGAACAACATAACGACAAACATAGTGGCAACCACAATGACTATAATGATAAATCTAAAATTGAACCTCTTTGGAGTAAGAGATTTGATGGGCCTTGTGGCAAAACTGGTTCAGGAGCAGGTGTATGGGTACAAAATACAAAAAAAAATCATGCAGAGGGTCACTCATATAAGCTGAACTTTCAATGTACAAATAACATAGCAGAATATGAGGCACTCCTCCTAGGGCTACAATTACTCAAGAAACTAGGAACCAAAAGGATAGTTGTTCATGGAGATTCTGAGTTAGTTATTAGGAAAATTAAGGAAGAATACATAGCTAAGCATCCTAGATTGAAAGCATATAGGGATGATGCCCTTGACCTCTTAAAGGCATTCAAAGAATATGATCTTGCCTTTGTCCCAAGAAATCAAAACATCCTTGCCAACGGTCTATCATTTTCAGCTAGTACTTGTCAAAAACCTTATCAAAACAAGCAATTCACAGTACAAGTCAAATGTAGACCAGTAGTCCCTAATAATATAAAATAATGGAAAGTTTTTGAAGGAGATAAACAGGTAGAAGATTTCCTGCAGTCCATAAATGAGTTTGAAATGCCAAATTCAGACTCAGATCATGAAGAAGACTATTCTGTTGAGGAACAAACTTATAAAGAAGAACCTCCTGATAATGCTGATAAAAATATGTTAACAAAATATAACCCACATAAAAAAGAGCTGTGCACAAATTCAGAAAAAGAAGATTTTGAAGTGTTGCAGTCCAAAAATGATAATTTCCAATGGGACTGATTCATCTAGAAGAACTGTTTGACTTTAATGATGTTGCTAGGAAGCCAAAGATGGAACCCACTGAAGCTGAAATAGAAGAATGTAATATAGGCAGTGAACAAGAACCCAAAATGATAAAACTATCCAAAACACTACCAGCTCATATGAAACATAAATATCTTGAGCTATTCAAAGAATTTAGTAATGTGTTTGCTTGGAGCTATGAATATTTAAAGTAATATGATACTGAGATAATCCAGCATAAGATCCCTCTCAAAGAAAACCAGAAGCCCTTCAAACATAAATTGCGCAAAATAAACGCAGTGCAACTGCCACTGGCTGAGAAAGAAATTAAGAAAATGTATGATGCTGGAATAATAGTCCCTCTTAGATACACAGAATGGGTTTCAAATCTTGTGTCAGTGAGGAAGAAAACAAGAGAAATTAGACTATGCATAGACTTTAGAAATTTAAACAAAGCCTCCCTAAAAGAAAACTACCCTTTACCAAAAATGGATCATATACTGCAAAGGGTAGTAGGCTCCAAAAGAATATATTTTCTTCATGGCTTTTCAGGTTACAATCAGGTGCTCGTACACCTAGATGATCAACATAAGACAACTTTCACTACACCCCAGGGCACCTTCATGTATGTTAAAATGCATTTTGGGTTAATGAATGCTGGTGCCACATTTCAAAGAGCCATGGATATTTCTTTCTCAGAAGAAATAGGTTACTTCATTATGATATATCTTGATGACATAAGAATCTACTCAAAAACTGATGAAGAACACCTATATCACTTAAGAAAAGTCTTTGAAAAATGCATAAAATATGGTTTGTCTTTGAATCCTAAGAAAAATTTGTTTGGCCTTCAAGAAGGAAAACTTTTAGGCCACTTCATATTTGAAGATGGGATCAAGATTGACCCAAAAAGGATTGAAGGAATATTGCAAATCAATCATCCAAGAAACATCAAAGAGATGCAATATTTCATTGGAAAGATAAATTTCTTAAGAAGGTTCATACCAAACCTTGCTGAAATCCTAAGAAACATCACTAATATGCTGAAAAGAGAAATAGGAGTCAAATGGACCATAGAAGCAAAACAATCTTTTGATTTGGAAAAAAAGGCACTTAAACAAATACCAGTTCTGATCAGCCCTGATTTTACCAAAGACTTCTTCATATTCTCCTCTACTTCAGAACACGCAGTTGCTGCTATCCTATTGCATAAAAATATAAAAGGATAGGAGCAGCCCATAGCATGTTTTAGTAAAACGTTAATAGATGCACCTTTGAAGTACAACATAATGGAAAAAAAAGCTTTTCACTTAGTCAAGGCATTGAAATATTTCAAAGTTTACATTCTGCACTGGCACATCATTGCTTTTGTGCCTCACACAGTGGTCAAAGACATCTTGACACAAGATCTTGATGGCAAAAGAGGTAAGTGGATTGCTGTCATTTTGGTATATGATTTGGAAATCAAGCCCACCAAGCTAATCAAAGGGAAAGGACTGGCTAATCTCATGGCTGAAAAAAAATTTCAAGCACTAGACATAAATATGATTAACACATTAGATGAACTAGAGGAGCTGGCAACTCCAGCTATTGAAGAATCATTTCTAAACTCATCTTGGTATGCTGATATATTATATGTGATTTTTAATCTTAATTTTCCTCCTGGTTTGTCCAAAACAAAGGCTAGATTCTTAAAGTTAAAAGGCTGTAAATTTCTACATTTTAGATAAAGTTTTATATTGGAAACATACTAGTGGTATATTGCTTAAATGTTTGGTGAGGATGATGCAGATAACATCAAACATGAGTTTCATGAAGGAAAATGTGGAGGCCACCTCTATTGTAAAACCACTGTCAGTAAAATCCTTAGAGCTGGTTACTATTGGCCCACCCTCTTTTGAGAAATCCATAAAATGGTGATTGGCTGCCATAAGTGCCAAATCTTTGAAGGCAAAAGAAAACTGTTGCCATTGCCTTTTCATCCAATTTTTGTTGAAGCTCCTTTTCAACAATGGGGCCTTGATTTTATTGGAGAGATCCACCCTGCCTCCTATTCCCAGCACAAATGGATCTTTACTGCGTCTGACTACTTTACAAAATGGATAGAGGTTATTCCTTCTAGAACTGCCACAGACTCGGTAATCATCAAATTCCTTGAAATCAACATTTTGTCTAGATTTGGCTTTCCTAGAACGATCATTACTGACAATGTTGCTTCCTTTAGATCCAAGAAAATGGTGGAATTTTGCCACAAATATCAGATTACATTGGGACATTCGACAACTTATTACCCTCAAAATAATGGGTTGGCTGAATCCTCAAACAAAAGTTTGGTGAACATCATTAAAATGTTTCTAGAAGAGAACAAGAATTCATGGCACAACAAAATAGTACATGCACTATGGGTAGAGAGATTAACAAATAAAAAGTCAATTGGTATGTCACCCTATCAGCTAGTATATGGAGCAGATGCAGTTTTCCCAACAAGCTTGGGAGTGCCAGTGATGAAGCTCATCCAAGAAGTACAGTCTCAAGAAAATAATATGCAAAGAAGAATAAACCAGACTATCTAGCTGCAACAAACTAGAGAAGAAGTATACAACAGAACACAGCAAGTGCAGGAAAACATCAAGAAGCTTTTTGAAAAAAGGACCAAGGAAAATGATTCAACATTGGAGAAAAAGTGATAAATGGGATTCAAGAAGGGAGGACAAAGGGAAACATGGAAAATTTGACAATTTATGGAAAAGTCCATACATCATCCATTCTGTAAGAGGTAATAATGCATTTTTTCTACAAGAGATGGATGGAACAAAATTATTTGGAGGTCCTGTCAATGGCAGGATGCTCAAGCATTATTTTACTTGAATATCTCAGTTTAAAGCTTTGTTGATTGTATATAATATTGTCTAGAAAAATAAACATAAAAAGAAAAAAAAGAGGGAAGATAAAAGAAAAGGTAAAGCCACATACCAAAAAAGAATGTTTCTGAAAGTTTGCAAGTCGAAATGCCACTACTGTTGAAAGAAGAAGTCTTGTTCAATCATACAGTCTAATCATGATTGGGAAAATTTTGAATTTTTGTTGATAAGTTAGAAAATGAGGATTTTCCAAACTGTCTAAACTTGGCTTATCAGTAGATATATAGGAAAATACATTGGTTCCAAAGCATAATCTAAACCGAAAAGAGAAGAAAGGGATGAATGAAAAATTACATATTATAGCCCTTAGTTTTAGTTTTACATTTTGCAAAAATAAAATCTGTGTGTAGCTTGTCCAAAATGCCATAGTTCATGACAATCAAAACTGCTCAATCTTTATTTGGTCATGCTTTTAATTTCATGTTGATAGGTTAGAGAATAAAAATTTGTAAAACTGTTTAAACTTGATAGATAAGTAGATTAGGTAGAGAAAAAGAGCTCATCAGTCAAATATGAGCCTTTGGATGATATAAGTGTAGAAATAGATAGTTTCCTGCTTTAAAAATAAAAATGATGCCAAGGGTGTGCCAGTCTAAATGCACCCAAATGAAGAAAAAATGCTAGAATATAATGTGGGTAGGTAGAATTGAGTTGCAGCAAAACATGTTTTTTAAGATTTAAAGGGCATAATTACAAAGAACAACAACAAATCAGCAATTCAGAATGTGAAATCTTCCAAGTACATTCAAGGCACTGTTCTACAAATTCCAGAGATCTGGACTTTGGGGTTCTTGACACCTCCTAAAGTTGCTACCATCCTCAGCTAGAGCCACTGTTAGTCTCCTGTATTCACAGTATCACTAGGTGACTATGTATTTTCTACAATCTGCTGAAGATAACATTTCTTGACTATCAGCTATCTTCAAAAATATCACTGCCTTCATTATATTTGTCTATCCTAAATTACTATCTCTCAGTATGCCTTCTCAAAATCACCCTCCTGCTCTAAAAACTCATGTCTGGGCTTAATCCTCTCATATTCACCATTTTTTCCTACCTAAAGCCTCATTTTCTCCACTAAACCCCCTCAGCTTCAACACTTTCCCTCATTTCATTAAAACCATGTAAAAAATCCTTTTTACATTGTTTTAAATAAAAAAATATACCATTCATGCCCTATTTGTTTTATATCAACACTCTGTTGTAAATAAATTAACCCTGCCCATTATATATTTTTAAACCCCCGCTTTATCATAAAACCCTGTTATCATATGGCCCTAACCCTTATCCTCAGAATAAGCGCCTTTGCTTATTTAATCAACCCGGGCCCCACCATCTGACTTGCCCGTCGTTTTGAATACCCGACCACCCTTGATTGTTACAGGTCAAATGACCTCCTCATCAACTCACAGGAGAAGATAAATATGGAAGGAAGAAAGAGACCTAAACTAAACCTACTTCTGCCAAGGTAACATGCCCCTATAACAACTAGAGTGCGTTATAACGCTCCTGATCCATGAACAGGTCACATTAGTGGCTAGGGAAATGCTCTGTTTATCCTAGAGGGCAGTGTTACCCCTGTTTTGAGTTTGAAACAAGAAAAACCAGCAGAGAATGATTAGAGACTCCAGCTTTTTCTCATAGAGAGTCCGTGGAAAATGGAAACTGCAAGGCACTAACCTCTTATTAGGTCTTGCCAAAAACAACTAGACTCTCAAGAAAGGAAAAAACATGGAAAGTTGAAGAAACATCTTGGTTTTTTCTATTTAGAACTGGTGGAAGGAGAAAGGCAAGGTTTGCCCTCTCCATCTCCTATAAAATGGAGCTGTGATCTCTTGGTCCAAGGTCGAAGGTTTTTTTGAATACATGTGAAGCAGAGCGTTTGTTGTTGTAGTGTGAAGGTCAAAGATCAAAGATCAAAGAGGTTCATTGAGAGCTTGTTGATTAATACATCACCACATTCAGAGAAAGAGAGAGAGATATTGGAAGACTGAGGAGGGCTTTGTACAACCGGCGGTTGTAATCCTTATTTTTATAAATCAATAGAACTATATCTGTTTTTTCCATTCAATGCGTCAATATTGTTATTGTTTCTCAATTACTTACATAGCATGAGATGAATGGCTTAGATGTGCATTGCTTAATGTTATCATATGTTAAATTAATTGATAGGAAGTGTTAGCACCCTATAAATTTTTTGACAAGCAAACAAGGGGCTAAATTGTCTTTGAGCCTTCAAGGAATGCATTTCCCCTGAAAAAACATCATCCTTGAAGCCTCCTCATGCCTTTGTCCTTTGATGAATCCTCACTGTTGTTTCCAGTTAAAAAGCCTCTCAATTGTGAAGAAGAATTCCCAAAAAGGCCTTTTCACTCTTATCTCATCCCCACTAGACCTCTGTTTTTCTCATCTTTTTCCCCTCCCTAAATTCCTCACTAACCCTCTAAACCATCTTAAGTCCCCTTTTAAACCCTTCAAATACTCTTTGTTTGGTTTAATAAACCCTTTTCCTCTCTACCGTTGCCCCTTTTTGGCATAAAAAAGCATTAAAATAGGCAAAAAAAACCCACTTCTTAACTTATATCAAGCATAGCCCCTTTCAGCCCAGCCCTTTAACCACTTCCCCATATGCCCCGAGTGCTAAGACCAAGCGCTAAGGCCTGGGCACTAGTCGCAATCGCAACTTTCGAGAAGTGCATTTCTGTGTTATACGAAAAAAATTCTGATGCGATTGTAATATGGTCCTATAGACCCCCGCTGCAATCTAAGCTGTTGATCTATATAGATCCAACGGCCCAGTGCTAATCACACTGTGCCTGTCACCCCTATCCATCTGCTCCTCCGATTTCATCAGAGCCGTCGATCTGCCTCCAGATCGGACGACAGTCGCTCCATCGCACCACCGCTCCAATTGCATCGCAACTTTTAAGTAGTCCCCGCCCGTCTCCCCACCGATTAATCTCTGCCGTTGATCCCCTTCATGATCCAACGGTTGGCGTTGAATCACACATCACCAATCAGAGGTTCTCAAATGTGTTCCCTGCTGCCCCCCCCTATCGCGATTTTCTGATTTGATCGCGACCGTCTGTTTGATCTAGATCGACGGTCTCCATTGCATCGCGCGTCCAATATATTTCTTCCATCGAGTTTTCCTATTGACTTCATATTTTAATCTCCACCGTTGATCGCCTCCTGCGATCTAATGGCCCAAAACTAATCACCCTCCACCCGCCGGGTCCCACCATCCAAGGTCCTCGTTTTCATTTCATCTGGCCCCTTTCCTTTGTATTTCAGCCAAAGGCTAAACCTTATTGTTTAGCACTAAAGATCATTCTTCCACCACTCTTTCATTGTGTCCACTGTTCTCCACTTCTCTGCCACTGCTTCCACAGGCCTCCACAACATTCTTCTACTGCTCCCCTGGGTTTTATAATTGTTTCATTTATTGTGCAGGGTTTACAGGAGTGATGAATTCACTCTATGTTTCGTAGTCACGGTTACTGTGACTCCGAACATAGAAAGGCCATTACAGCAGTAGCTCAGTGAAACAACAGAGACAGATTAAGAGGATTAAGGCCTGTTAATTAAATATTCAAGATCTAATCCCGTGATCAAAGGAAAAGACACAGTTTGAAGATAAAGAGCAAATGAATCAAGTTGTATCTACTCCCAACATCAAAAATACATTTTCTCAGAATAGTACGCCCTTAGTAGGAGTCTTCTTGCCTCCCCGTGCTCCCAAAGGCCATTCCACTGACAGAAAGCTTCCAAAGACTGTTAGAACGACAATAATGGAGGTATGGAAACCTAGAAGACCTTCAGTCACCTTACTTGCTTCAGAAGACTAAACAGAGTGTCTTACAATCAGAAAGGACTCCAAAGAAACATCTTAGGTCACTATCGACCTGACAGAAACCCTGAACCAGACCACCAAGTACAACGCATTGCTATTAAGCGGAGTGGGCATGAGCACCACCGCCACTCTGTCTTAATGAATCGATTTAATGTGTATCACCTACTCCTGCTATCCATTTTTCCTATAAAGAATCCCAGAGAACATTTTGTAAAGGGTTGGATTATGTTATTGCTGTTGTAGTCGTAGGGATTCATTCGACTGTTAGAATAGTTGTTGGGAGAAACAACAGAGTATTTTTTAATGTAGTAGGCTGGGAGGAGAAATTTTGGACTGTGATCAGCCATTGAGCTCAGTGTATGTGACTGGTTTTGCATCAATTAATCAAGAAAATTTCACAAGATCCTGGTCAATTACTACAGGTGATGTTTCTCTCTTTGTATCGTTTATTTACATTTTTCATGCTGTTCATCGGTATTCTGGTACACATCAGAAATATAGCACAGGATATACCCTCGCATGGTACCCTGTGTTTCTGCTCTCCCTACCTTCGATGTTTTCTGCTGATTGTGAATCTAAGGGTAAATTCATGTAATTTAACCAGTGTGGTAGTTGTTTTCACCGCTAGCTGATGTGTGAATTCGGAGTTTGCTACTTGGATGTTTCTTGCTGGTGTCAAAGCAGGGAAGGTTAAAAATCCTTCTCTGATCTATAGACTCTAGCTTTGTGTCAAATCTTGTCTCTATTTTTCCCTTGGAGCATGCTAAAGAAGACCTGGAGTTAAATGACCTCTGGTCCGATCTATAAGCTGCCCCCTTGTGACTTCATTGAAAGCTGCCTTTGAGTATGTCCAAGCAGGTCTGGAGTTAAATGACCTCTAACCTTATCTATAGGCAGAAATTGGGTTTCTTTCCTTCTTTCACCTTCTTTCCTTATTGTTCCATTCCACCATCTATCTAAGAAGATCCTTTAGTATAGATGAATTACCCTCTGAAAGTATTGGTCAGTTGTTTGCATGTAATTACCTTTCATGACTCCATAGCCCAATGGATGGCACAACCTTGACCCATCCTATTTTGCCGAAACGTCCTACTGCTCTACTTCTTTCCTTTCCATCACCTTCTCAGTCTATGATCTCATGACTTAGCCCAACAACCAGCCAACCAAATCATTTAAAAACCCCTCGTGCTTCATACCTAGCCTGATATCTCATTCTGAGCTTTCAAAGATATATCATTCTTTGTTTTTATTGGAGAGATCCATCTCTAGGTCCAGGAGGGCTAGATCCTAGGGCCCCAAAGTGGTTATGATGTTGTCTCATCTTTTGGTCTTGCCAATCTGGCCAAAACATGGGAACCCCAACATAATGGTGACTCCGCTGGGGAAAAATCTGAGAGTCCTTAACTACTAATATATGGTATGTGTCCCATTGTCGTCTCTTAACATAATGGCGACTCCACTGGGATACCATGTCGCAGTACAAAATCATCCACACTGAAGACCAAGTCACTTCACCAATGGAAGACTCTGAGCAGTTTGCAGAAATGCATCCAAGTTTCATAGTAGAGTGTTGTGTAACCAGCTCCAAAGAGAGAAGAAAAGATATATTCACGCCTTAGAAATGAGCCACTTCGAGGGGGCAACCTCCAATACATTACATTAATGAACAATTCTTGGATGATTCAATTTACAAAACCTCCTTTCTATATATAGGAGTCCATGGGGCCATAATGTAATCCCAGTGGGCCACAATGTAATCCTAGCCGACCTAACAATAATAATTTAGGGGCACCATAATAACAGAATGGGGGTTACAAGGGTACAATAATAAAAATAAAGGGGTTACACTAACAACAATAAGGTACTATACTAGTAATATAGGGACCTAACATGCCCCTCTCCTTCAAAAAAGCGTTGTCCTCAACGCTTGAGTAGCTCTGGGTGCTTCTGTATAAATTTTTCATCCTCCCATGTAGAATCTTCGGTGTATAAATTCTTCCACTTGATGAGATACTCTGAAATTGATCGATTCCGTAGTTGTCGAGTTCTTGTTTCCATGACCGCTTCTGGTTCCAATATGATTTTTCCTTCCTCATCAAGTTCTGGCAATATTGTTTGAACTGGAAGATTTTCTCCTATAACCTTCTTTAAGCATGAAACATGGAAAACTGGATGTACTCGCGAAGAAGCAGGAAGCTCCGATTTGTATGCCATAGTACCAATCTTTTGCAACACCTTGTAAGGACCATAGTACTTTGGCGATAATTTATTATCCTTCTTAGCTTGCTTGAGGAACATTTTTTTATATGGTTGTAGCCGTAAAAATACCCAATCTCCTACATCAAAACTTCTCTCGCTGCGATGTTGATCTGCCTGTTGTTTCATTCGATTTTGTGCCAAATTCGGGTTATCCTTTAAGAGTTGGAGAACTTCTTGTTGATGCTCGATGTGATCTTCCACTGCTTGAACCTTCAAATTTTCCCTTAAAGATGATGTGATGGATGGTGGATGATATCCGTAAAGTGCCATAAATGGGGTCATTTTTGCTGCAGTATGGAAGGAAGTGTTATACCACCATTCAGCGAGAGGTAACCACTTGACCCATTGTGTTTGTTTATCAGATACAAAACAACGAAGATATCCTTCCAAACATTTATTTACTATCTCGGTTTGACCATCGGATTGAGGATGATAAGATGAGCTATGAGCTAATTGAGTACCCAAACAAGAAAATAACTCCGTCCAAAAATTTCCAGTAAAAATGGGATCTCTGTCGCTCACGATAACCCTTGGGCTTCCATGTAGCTTTTGAATTCTGTCCATAAATGTAGTAGCAACTGTACTTGCTTTAAATGGATGAGATAATGCACAAAAGTGTGCATACTTGGTAAGTCTATCAACTACCACCATGATGACACTCTTTCCTTAGGACTTAGGTAAACCTGTGATAAAATCCATTGAAATCTCCTCCCAACGTTGACTTGGAATGGATAAAGGTTGTAGAAGTCCTGGGGTCTTAATTGTTTCCACTTTATTCTGCTGGCAAACCAAACATTCCGCCACAAACTTTCGAATATCAGATTTAAGGCCATCCCAAAAGAATTCTTTCTTCACCCTGTGGTAAGTTTTTAAAAATCCTGAGTGTCCTCCTAAAGGAGAAGTGTGCAATTCCAGAAGAATCTTTTGTTTTAGTTGGGAATTCTTACAAAGATATAAGCGATCTTTGTACCATAAGGAATCATTTTTCCAACTAAATGTAGCCGATGTACTAGGATCTTGCTGCAACTTTTGAATGAGTGTCCATACATCTTTGTCCTTCTTCCATTCATCTCTTGCTTCGGTTATCCAATCTGGTTGGATAATAGAAATGGCACAAAGCAATGCTTCCACCTCTTCATTCTTTCTTGAGTGTGCATCTGCAACAACATTAAGCTTTCCTTTTTTGTAGATTATTTCAAAGTCATAACCCAACATCTTTGTGACCCATTTTTGCTGCTCTTCGGAAGATAGTCTTTGTTCCAAAAAGTGTTTAAGACTATCATGATCAGTTTTTACCTTGAAGTGTCTTCCCATTAGGTAAGTTCGCCATTTCTTTAGTGCATGCGGTATTGCTAACATTTCCTTCTCATAAATAGGTTTTTGTAAATACTTTCCTTTGATTGGACGACTTTCAAAAGCAATGGGTCTTCCTTCCTACATTAAAATTGCACCAATTCCATTTCCTGAGGCATCACATTCCACAATAAAGGTTTTTGTGAAGTCTGGCGTAGCTAAGACCGGTGCTAGGCACATTGCCTCTTTAAGATGTTCAAAGGCCTTAGTTGCTTCAGGGGTCCATGAAAATGCATCTTTCTTCAATAATGTTGTTAGAGGTGCTGCTATTCTTCCATAATTCTTAACAAACTTGCGATAATAGCCTGTTAACCCGAGAAATCCTCGCAATTGCTTTATTGTCTTAGGGACTTTCCATTCCTTAATGGCTTTAATTTTGTTAGGGTCTACTTTAACACCCTCGTGAGATATAATATGACCCAGATATTCCACCTCTTGTACTCCAAAGAAACATTTGGATGTTTTTTCATATAATTGTTTCTCCTATAATAGTTTGAGCACCCTGTCAACATGTTCAACATGATCCTTCCAAGACCTGTTGTAGATTAGTATATCATCAAAAAATACTAGCACAAATTTTCTAAGGAAGGGTTTGAAAATGGAATTCATCAACCCTTGAAATGTAGAAGGTGCATTGGTAAGACCAAAAGGCATGACCAGAAATTCATAATGACCCTCATGAGTTGGAAATGCTATTTTTGGAATATCTTCAGTCTTCATTCTAATTTGATGATATCCTGAACGAAGATCCAACTTGGTAAAATAAATTGCTCCATGTAATTCATCCGATAATTCATCAATCACAGGAATGGGAAATTTGTCTTTAATGGTGAGCTTATTGAGCTCCCTATAATCCGGACACATTCGCCATGATCCATCCTTCTTGTGTACCAAAACTACAGGAGCAGAGAAAGAACTTTGACTAGGTTGAATTATACTCGCCTCTAACATTTCTGCAATCATACGTTCAATTTCGCTCTTTTGGAAGTAAGGATATCTATAAGGCCTGATGTTTGGAGGAACACTTCCTGGAATCAAATGAATAGCATGATCATGATCACGAATAGGTGGGAGTCCTTTGGGAGTTTCAAACACCTTGGAATGATTGTCCAAGACTTGTTGGAGATCTGCTGAAATAGATGATTTTGATGTCGGAACGTCTAGTGAGCATAATTGTGCAATTACGCCTCGTTGTTCTTTCTTTAGAAGCTTTGTCATGACATTAGAGCTTATTATCCTTCCTGACTTCCCTTCAATACCCCGTAATTCGACTTCCTTTCCTTCTGAAAAAAATTTCAAGAAAAGTTCTTGAAAATTAAAAGCTACCGTCCCCCAAGATTGTAACCATTGTACTCCTAGTACAACATCAGCACCTCCCATAGGAATGGAAAGCATTGGACTAGTCAACACATATTCCCCCATGGTTAGCTTGATGTTATGGCATTTTCCCGAGCAATTTATAGTTCCTCCATTTGCAACCATCACTTGACATTCTGGTGCTGGGTATAGGAAACAATTTAATTCCTTGGCTACCTTACAATGAATAAAATTATGGGTGCTACCTGAATCAATAAACACTATTACCTTTCTCTTCTTGATTTGTCCTTTTATCTTGAGAGTTTGAGGAGTGGTAATTCCTGCCAGTGCATTACACGATATGGTTGGATTCATTTTTTCCTCTTCTGGGGCTGGTTCCTGGTGTATATCCTCTTCTTGTTCATTTTCTTCTTCCTCTTCACAATCTATGTAAAATAATTTCTTCTCAGCACACTTATGACCTTTAGTGTATTTGCTATCACAACTGTAGCTAAGCCCTTTTGCTCTTTTTTCTTCCAATTGTTGTGGTGTCAACCTTGTAGGTTGTGGAAATCTAGATGTAGCCACACTTCCTTCTTTATAGAATTGAGTAGTAGACTTCCTTGTTGCCATAATTTTACATTCAACTTTTCTTGCCAACCTGAATGCCTTCTCTAATGAATCAGGTTCCAGAACACGAACTTCATGTTGAATGCTATCCTTTAAACTGCCTAAGAAGAGATCAATCCTGTGGTCCTCTGAAATATCAGTTACTCTTATACTCAATTTTTGGAAGTCCTCAATGTGCTGCCCCACTAAACCCTTTTGTTTGAGATTTATCAATTGGGTAAAGAAGGTGTTGCTCTTTGTATCCTCATAATGTGCTATCATTTCCTCTGTAAAAATTGACCAAGTGACGATTTTTTAACGGGAGCAAAGCCATTGATACCATACAAATGTATTTTGTTCTAAATGTAAAGTTGCAATGCGTACCTTTTGCGTGTTTTGCACGTTATGGAGATCAAAATATTGCTCCATCTGTAGTATCCATGTTACAGGATCCTTTCCATCAAGCTTCCTCATATCCATTTTTGGAATATGGTGGTTCTTCCCGCCAACATTAGAGTTTATGAAATCACGATTAACATTTATTTTGTTCTCATCATGAGGTTCTTCTACTATATTTTCGCCATTAGGAATCATTTATGGTTTTAAACTTGTCATCAAGCCTTCCATGTATGCTTTTAGATCATTCTTCATGTTTTCCATGTTGTCTTTCATGTCATCCATCTTAGCTTCCATGCCCACTTCCATGCCATCCATCTTAGCTTGCACACCATCCATTTTAGCTTCCACGCCTTTCTTCAAACCTTCCATCTTTACTTCCACGCCATCCATCTTAGCTTCCTTGCCTTTCTTCAAACCATCCATCTTCACTTCCACACCTTTCTTCAAAACTTCCATTTCATTTTTTGCTGCTCTTTGCGAGAGTGAAATTTGTTGCACTTGTTCTTGTAATTTTGATAGATCATGTTGCGATTCTTCATCTTCATGAGTCATGGTAGAGCCTTCTGAAGGCTTGATGGGTGTTGAATTCTTTTTAGGGGCCATTTTAGAATCCAATATTGATATCTATTCTACAAGATGCCCTTGGAATCAATTCAACTTGATTCTTCAAACAATACTTATGCAATTCGGAAAAAAATACACACCTTTTACTAGCTTTTAGGAGCTCGATATTGAAATTGAATTATCTCTGTAGTTGAAAATATTCGATATCTGAAATTCAGCCCTGTAATAGATCTCTGAAGCTTCTTTCAAATGCCACTGGTCTGACCTGATTTGGATTCTCCAAGACAAAGTTGTGTCCAATCTCCCACAATGACCTAATTCTGGACTGGTTTAGTAGAGCGAACTTGTACGACTTGCCACATGTCACTGTTTTGTCCTTTGTCTCTGAAATTGATAGCCTAGAAACTTCAGTCTGTGTAATTGCGACCAATTTTTACGGCACTTCAATCCAATGCCCAGAGAGAGAGTTATTGAAGTTTTCCCAAGATCACCTCTTTGAGATGAAATTCAGGAGCCTGAAAAAGCACTACCTTCCACAGAACATATCTCCAAAAATATTGCGAACCAAGCTTTGAAATTGTTTGACGAATTTCCTCAGGATTTCAGATTCGTACCATATGAATTTCAGACTCTGAACCTTCGTAAAAAAAAATTTATAGCGCAAATACCACGATGACCTGTTTATGAGCCTGAAAAAATACCTAACTTCCACAGATGATATCTCCTCAAATATTGCGAACCAAGATCTGAAATTTTTAGAAAACCTTCCTCAAGATTTCAGCTTCGCACCCTAAAAATTTCAGCTTTTGAAGCTTCGTAGAAAAAAAGTTATAGCGAAAATTCCACGATGACCTGTTTGGAGCAGCGAAACCCTAGAATCCAAAGCTCTGATACCAAATGTTGTGTAACCAGCTCCAAAAAGAGAAGAAAAGAGATATCAACGCCTTAGAAATGAGCCATTTCGAGGGGGAAACCTCCAATACATTACATAAATGAACAATTCTTGGATGATACAATTTACAAAACCTCCTTTCTATATATAGGAGTCCATGGGGCCATAATGTAATCCTAGTGGGCCACAATGTAATCCTAGCCGACCTAACAATAATAATTTAAGGGCACAATAATAATAGAATGGGGGTTACAAGGGTACAATAATAAAAATAAGGGGTTTACACTAACAACAATAAGGTACTATACTAGTAATATAGGGACCTAACATAGAGTGTCGAGATGTAATGTCACGTGACTTGGAAGAGCTAGAGGTGGAGGACCTCCCTGGGGCTATTATTTTTAGTTCAAGTTTCAATCCCGTGCTTAAGAAAATATTTCTAGAATTGGTGGTTGAAAGATATGAAGTTGAGATCGAATTTCTGAACTCACAAGAAAAATCATATCAGTTCAGAGACCCAAGAGCCTTTTTGGAAAGTCTCCCTCCCCCTAAGAAAGAAGAGATTCCACTGCCTGTTGAAATACAAGAAGAAGATGATCGGGCTTTCAAGAGCCACACCGAAGATGCAGTGGAAGATATAGTAATCAAAGCTGCCCAGGATGAAGACAGCCTACCAATCATGGCAGGCCTGAAAGGAGAAAGTGTGCATCATATGTTCATTGATCCTGTGGTAGAGTACACAGAGGCCCTGATTAGCTTGAACTCTCCAGCATTGATCCTTCGCTAGGGCCAGATTCATCAGGAGTGGTCACCACCGATGGTGACCTCAATTTTGAAGAAGCACAAGCAGAGCACCCTGTGGTTGTCTCTGATGAGCAGTCAGTCCTTTTGCCCTTTTTTGCTACTACTTGACTGGCTGCGTTGGCATTATTGTATCACCTAGAGCATCAGAGAGTTCCAGGTAGAGTAGAGTAGGTAGGAAATCTCAATAAAGCTTAGTCTGTGAGCATGTAGTTAGTTTTTTTTAATTTCTGCAAAGTCCAACAAGTCAGGCAGTCTAATCCTGGCTTGACTGTTTTTCAATTTATGTCTTAGAATGTAGAGAAGAAATTTGCTAGACAGTTTAATCCTAACAGATATTAGATTAGGTAGAGAAACGATGAGGCTAACAGTTTAATCTGGTCTCATGGAGTAATAAGGGTAGAAGTAGAATAGGCTTATTTTCCTGTATTGCAAAAAATTGACGATGTAAGGGTCTGCAAGTCCAAATGCACCTAGAAGAAAAAATGTTAGGACTATAGGTTGGGTAGGTAGTTGTTTGGGAGAATTATACTGCTGATATGATGACTTCATGATTTGTGGCAGCTGGTCCAAGAAAGAAATGGATTTTTCAAGCAACAGGCATCTAGCCTACTCTAAAGAATTATCTTCTGAATTCTTGGCTCCTTCAAGAAGAAGCCATCCCCATGTGGATCCACTGTTAGCCCCCAATAAATTTTTAGACAAGCAAACAACGTGCTAAATTGTTTTTGAGCCTTCAAGGAATGCATTTTCCCTGAAAACACATCATCCTTGAAGCCTCCTCATGCCTTTGTCCTTTGATGAATCCTCACTGTTGTTTCCAGTTAAAAAGCCTCTCTGTTGTGAAGAAGAATGACCAAAAAGGCCTTTTCCCTCTTATCTCATCCCCACTAGACCTCTGTTTTCCTCATATTTTTCCCCTCCCTAAATTCCTCACTAACTCTCTAAACCATCTTAAGTCCTCTTTTAAACCCTTCAAATACTCTTTGTTTGGTTTAATAAACCCTTTTCCTCTCTACTGTTGCCCCTTTTTGGCCTCAAAAAGCATTAAAATAGGCCAAAAAACCCACTTCTTAACTTATATCAGGCCTAGCCCCTTTCGGCCCAGCCCTTTAACCACTTCCCCATATGCCCCGAGTGGTAAGACCAAGCGCTAAGGCCTGGGCGCTAATCACAAACACAACTTTCGAGAAGTGCATTTCTGTGTTATACGAAAAAAATTCTGATGCGATTGTAATATGGTCCTATAGACCCCGTTGCAATCTGAGCCGTTGATCTATATAGATCCAATGGCCCAGCGCTAATCGTACCACTCCCGTCGCCCCTATTGATCCGCTCCTCCGATTTCATCAGAGTCGTCGATCTGCCTCCAAATCGGAGGGCAATCGCTCCATCGCACCACCACTCCAATCGCACCGCAACTTTTAATTTGTCCCCGCCTGTCTCCCCACCGATTTAATCTCCGCCGTTGATCCCCTTCGAGATCCAACAGTTGGCGTTGAATTGTGCATCGCCAATTGGAGGTTCTCAAATGTGTTTGCCGCTACCCCCCCCCCCCCCCCCCCTCTATTGCGATTTTCCGATTTGATCGTGACCGTCCATTTGATCTAGATCGACGGTCTCCATTGCATCACACCTCCACTACATTTCTTCCATCAGGTTTTCCTATTGACTTCATCTTTTAATCTCCACTATTGATCACCTCCTGCGATCCAATGGCCCAAAACTAATCACCCTCTACCCGACTGGTCCCACCATCCAAGGTCCCCATTTTCATTTCATCTGGCTAAACCTTAGTGTTTAGCACTAAAGATCATTCTTCTGCCACTCTTTCATTGTGTCGACTATTCTCCACTGCTTTGCCACCGCTTCCACAGGCATCCATAGCATTCTTCCACCGCCCCCTAGGTTTTATAATTGGTTCATTTATTGTGCAGGGTTTACATGTAGGTTTTAACCCTGAACATAAATTATCTACACACGAATCTTATAACAGAAAATAAACAATAGCAAGAGCAAAAAACATAAAACAGATAAACACAGAGATTTTCCCCTGGATCCCAAATTGGGACAACTAGCTTGATTTTTCATTATATTCCTTTTAGTGTTATAACACATATATATACATGCAAAAGCATACATAAACCCCAATCCATTAACCCTGGATTAGAACATAACTGTAGTTCCCTTGACCGAATCTACGAAATACCAGGGGCTGAAAACCATCGTACCCCAAAACCATGTGCAAACTCATGCACAAGACATGGGTGGGTTCGCCTATGAGTGGGTCCACACACCAAACAGTGGGGGCTGCTTCCCCCCTTGTGAACCCCCTGCTACGCCCAGCGCAACGTACAACGCGTGGGGCTAGTCATGGAAAGAATATAACACATACCCAACATTCTCTCACTTGTTTTTTTCTTTCCACAGGGGGCCACATGAGAGCTTAGTCATTGGGCCAATTCTTCAACACCCATTGTTTATCTACACCAAGAGAACTTCTGAGTGCTCACAGACTTCGTCAATGCATCTGCAACATTCTTCAAAGTGTCCACCTTTACCAGCAACACCCTTTTAGCCTCAACCATATCTCTAACAAAGTGATATTGAACATCAATGTGCTTTATCTTTGAATCATAAGCAGGGTTCTTAGCCAAGAAAACTGCACTTTGGCTATCACAGTCTATCCTTATAGCTTGCTGTACCAACCCCATACTTGAACACAATCTCTGCAACATATTTCTTCCTTGCTTGCATGAGTGGCTGCAATGTATTCTGCCTCTGTAGTTGAAAGAGCCACTACAGACTGTCTTTTACTCATCCAACTGACTGCGCCTCCAAATAGGCTAAACACATACCCACTTGTAGATCTTCTTTGGTCCAGATCTCTAGCCCAGTTTGCATCAACAAAACCATGAATGTCCAACATTCTTTATAATCCTGGTCTTCCCTGGTAGCACAAGCCATAATCACTAGTGCCACGTAAATATCTAAAAACCTGCTTCACTGCTATCCAATGCTCCTTCCCTGGGTTTGACATAAACCTGCTCAATACTCCCACTGCATGTGCAATGTCTGGTCTAGTACAGACCATTGCATACATCAAGCTACCCACTGCACTTGCATATGGAACACGGGACATATACTCCTCTTCTTCTTGTGTCTTGGAACACTGTTCAGCAGACAGCTTTACACCTACAGGAATAGGAACCTTCACTGGTTTACTATCCTGCATATTGAACCTCTGCAATATAGTCTCGACATACTTCCTCTGGTTTAACCAGAGCTTCCTCTTTGCCCGATCTCTCTTAATTTCCATGCCCAAATATAGTTTGCAGCACCAAGATCCTTCATGTCGAATTTGGAGAACATTTGGGTCTTCAAATCTTGGATAATTTCTTTGTCATTTCCAATCAACAACATATCATCCACATACAAGACCAAATAAATAACACGGTCACCAATTAATTTAAAATAAACACGGTGATCCTCCTTGCTTCTGGTGAAGCCAAGTCCCCGTATATAGGTATCAAATTTCTGATACCACATCCTTGGTGACTGTTTTAACCCATACAGAGACTTCTTCAACCTGCATACCAGCTCTTTCTTACCCTTCACCATAAAGCCTTCAGGTTGCTTCATGTAGATCTCTTCTTCTAGATCCCCGTGAAGAAATGTTGTCTTCACATCCATCTGTTCTATCTCAAAATAAAATGCAGCAGCAACAGATAAAAGTAATCTAATAGAAGTAACTTTGGCAACATGAGAAAAAATATCACCAAAATCAATTCCTGGCACTTGGGAATAACCTTTTGCTACCAACTGAGCTTTGTATTTCTCCACCTTGCCTTCTACATTCATCTTCTTTTTAAACACCCATTTGCTCTCGATGGGCTTCCTTCCAGCCGGCAACTCCACCAGATCCCATGCCTCATTTTTGTGCAAGGATGCCATTTCATCAACCATGGCCTCCTTCCAGAGTTTTCCATCCTCTGAATCTACTGCCTCCCTGACAGTTCTAGGATCATCATCAGTTATAGTTAAGGAAAAACCTGAATAAAAATCAGATGCACTATACCTTTCTGGTTGCCTTCTTTCCCGAGTTGATCTTCTCACAGCTGGAGTTTGTGGCTCTTCCTCTTCTAAGTCTTCTCCTGTTGTAGAGTCTGATTCATCCTTCTTTAGCTCAAACTATATCTTCTCAGGTTCCTTTGGTAGGACTTCATGTGTAACAAAATATTTCACCTCTCTAAACACCACATCTCGGCTGTACACAACCTTCCTTGTTTTTGGGTTCCAAAGCTTGTAACCCTTTAAACCATCCTTATACCCAATAAAGATGCACCTTTCAGATTTATTATCCAACTTGGTCCTTTTCTCCTTTGGAACATGTACATATGCATCATATCCAAATACCCTTAGATGTGAAAGAGAGGGTTTCTTACCAGTCCATACCTCATGTGGAGTCTTATCCTCCAACGCTGATGAAGGTGATCTGTTAACTAAGTAACATGCAGTCTCCACTTCCTCTGCCTAGAATTCTTGTCCTAACCTGGTACCACTGAGCATGCTTCTTGCCTTTTCCATTACTGTTCTGTTCATTCTTTCTGCAACTCCATTTTGCTGAGGTGTGTATGGAGTAGTCTTCTACCATGCTATACCACACTTCTTACAAAACTCTTCAAATTCCTTCTTGCAGAACTCCCCACCATTATCTGTCCTCAGCGCCTTTATCTTCTTCTCTGTCTGGTTTTCCACCAGAGCCTTAAATTCTTTAAATTTGTCAAATACTTCAGATTTCTTCCTCAAGAAATATATCCATGTATTCCTTGAGAAGTCATCTATGAATGAAACATAGTACACAGACTTTCCCAGTGATGGAACTGACACGGGTCCAAACACATCACTGTGCACAAGTTCTAATATCTTGTTTGCCCTCTTAGCACCAGAAGGAAAACTCACCCGATTCTGCTTCCCATATACACAATGTTCACAGAAATCGAAATCCAGAGAACAATTAGACATACCTTCTACCATACCATCTCTATGTAGTATCCGAAGGCCCTTCTCTCCAATATGTCCAAGCCTTTGATGGCATAGCATGGTCTTTTCTCCAGAGACAGCTAGACTTTCCGTCCCACTTTCAGGAACCACAGAACTGTTACACCCATCAATAACAGTGCTACCTTGTAGCTTGTACAGAGTTCTAGTTCGAACTCCCCGCATTAATACCAGTGCTCCACGAACCATGTTGCGAGAATCTTTCTCGAACAACATTTTTATACTGCGTCATCCATCTTGCTTACGGAAATCGTTTGGCCAATGCGGGAATATACAAGAACACCGGGGGGGTGTTCTAATCCTTCCACCTTGCCGACTTCGACACGGCTGACCTTTCCCGTCAGCGATTTTGGCCTTTCCTGTCATCCCCTGGGAAGACATCACCATCATATTTCTCATACTCGTAGAACCACTCCCTATGGGGAGTGAAGTGAAACGATGCACCCGAGTCAATCAACCATGACTCATGATCTACATGTGTATTTGAATAAGAAGCCAAATACACATCCCCACCTTCATATGAGGTGGTTTTTGCCTCTGTAGAAGGAGCATCATCAGATCCCTTTCCTTTCTCAAGAGCTTTAGATTTGCAGTCCCTTTTGAAGTTCCCTTCCTCTCCGCATTTCCAACACACCTTTACAAACTTTCCGGGAGATTTAGATCTCCCTCTAGATTTAGAGCTCCCAATCGAAACCTTATTCTTGTTTCTATTCTGGGACCTTCCTCGTACAGATAAGGCATATTCATTCTGACCCTCCATATTTCTCCGTCTCATTTCCTCTGACAGCAGGGCTGAGACAATGTCATCAAAATTCAAGGTAGTTGTATTGCTACCTATTGTAATAAACAGATTGCCCCATGAGTCTGGTAGAGAACACAACAAACTGATGCACTTATCTTCATCTAAGATTTTAATATCAACAGACGACAACTGACTTACCACAGTATTGAAGGCATTCAGATGCTCTGTCACCGAGTCTCCATCCTTCATCCTCAGGTTATAAAGCTTTTTCCGTAGGAACAACTTATTCACCAGAGACTTAGATTGATACAAAGTCCCTAGCTTGTCCCACAAGGTCTTCACCGTAGCTTCCCCAGATACATTCAAAAATACTGAATCTGAGACACACAACCGTATTATGCTCTTAGCCTTCCGATCTAGTTTCTTCCAGTCTTCATCTAACACTGCCGTTGGTTTAGTACCTAGATCTACTGCGATCCACTGATCTTTATCCACCAGCAGATCCTCCATCTTGAGCTTCCACAACTCAAAACTCTGACCATTAAATTTTTCGATCTCTATCTTTCCACCGCTCGCCATCTTCTTTCACCGCAAGAATCGATCCTGCAGATCTCTCACTGAACAGGGTTTACCTCAGGCCCGAGCAAAAAACCCTCAGCAGAAAAGGTGTCCCCTTGAAGCCGAAATAGAGCTGATACCAAATGTAGGTTTTAACCCTGAACAGAAATTATCTACACACGAATCTTATAACAGAAAATAAACAATAGCGAGAGCATAAAACATAAAACAGATAAACAAAAATATTTTCCCTTGGATCCCAAATTGGGACGACCAGCTTGATTTTTCATTATATTCCTTTTAGTGTTACAACACATATATATACATGCCGAAGAATACATAAACCCCAATCCATTAACCCTGGATTAGAACATAACCATAGTTCCCTTGACCGAATCTACAAAATACCAGCGGCCGAAAACCATCGTACCCCAAAACCATGTGCAAACTCATGCACAAAACATGGGTGGGTTCGCCTATGAGTGGGTTCACACACCAAAAAAAATTTCACCAGGGTGCTGCCCCAGACCCCAACAGTGGGGGCTACCTCCCCCCTTGTGACCCCCCTGCTACGCCCAGCGCAACGTACAGCGCGTGGGGCTAGTCGTGGAAATAATATAACACATATCCAACATTACAGAAGTGATGAATTCACTCTATGTTCCATAGTCACGGTTAGGGTGACTCTGAACATAGAGAGGCCATTACAGCAGTAGCTTAGTGAAACAGTAGAGATGGATTAAGAGGATTAAGGCCTGTTAATTAAATATTTGAGATCTAATCCCGTGATCAATGGAAAAGACACAGCTTGAAGATAAAGAGAAAATGAATCAAGCTGTATCTGCTCCCAGCATCAGCAGTACATTTTCTCAGAACAGTACGCCCTCAGCAGGAGCATTCTTGCCTCCCCGGGATCCCAAAGGCCATTCCACTGACAAAAAGCTTCCAAAGACTGTCAGAACGACAATAATGGAGGTATGGAAACACAGAAGACCTTCAGTCACCTTACTTGCTTCAGAAGACTGAGCAGAGTGTCTTACAGTCAGAAAGGACTCCAAAGAAACATCTTAGGTCACTATTAACCTGACAAAGACCCCGAACCAGACCACCAAGTACAACGCATTGCTATTAAGTGGAGTGGGCATGAGCACCACCGCCACTCTGTCTTAATGAATTGATTTAATGTGTATCACCTACTCCTGCTATCCGTTTTTCCTATAAAGAATCCCAGAGAACATTTTGTAAAGGATTGGATTGTGTTATTGTTGTTGTATTCGTAAGGATTCATTCGACTGTTAGAACATTTTTTGGGAGAAACAACAGAGTAGTTTGTAATGTAGTAGGATAGGAGGAGAAAGTTTGGACTGTGATCAGCCATTGAACTCAGTGTATGTGACTGGTTTTGCATCAATTAATCAAGCAAATTTCACAGGATCCTGGTCTATTACTACGGGTGATGTTTCTCTCTTTGTATCATTTATTTACATTTTTCATGTTGTTCATCGGTCTTCTGGTACGCATCAGAAATATAACACAGGATATACCCTCGCATGGTACCCTGTGTTTCTGCTCTCCCTACCTTCGATGTTTTCTGCTGATTGTGAATCTAAGGGTAAATTCATGTAATTTAACCAGTGTATTAGTTGTTTTCACCGCTAGCTGATGTGTGAATTCGGAGTTTGCTGCTTGGCTATTTCTTGTTGGTGTCAAAGCAGGGAAGGTTAAAAGTCCTTCTCCGATATATAGACTCTAGCTTTGTGTTAAATCTTGTCTCTATTTTTCCCTTGGAGCATGCTAAAGCAGACCTGGAGTTAAATGACCTATGGTCCAATCTATAAGTTGCCCCCTTGTGACTTCATTGAAAGCTGCCTTTGAGTATGTCCAAGAAGGTCTAGAGTTAAATGACCTCTGACCTGATCTATAGGCAGAAATTGGGTTTCTTTCCTTCTTTCACCTTCTTTCCTTATTGTTCCATTCCACCATCTATCTAAGAAGATCCTTTAGTATAGATGACTTGCACTCTAAAAGTCTCGGTCAGTGGTTTGCATGTAATTACCTTTCATGACTCCATAGCCCAATGAATGGCACAACCTTGACCCATCCTCTTTTGCCGAAACGTCCTACTACTCTGCTCCTTTCCTTTTCATCACCTTCTCAATCTATGATCTCATGAATTAGCCCAGCAACCAACCAACCAAATCATTTTAAAACCCCTCATGCTTCATACCTAGACTAATATATCATTCTGAGCTTTCAAAGATATATCATTCTTTGTTTTTATTGGAGAGATCCCTCTCCGGGTCTAGGAGGGCTAGATCCTAGGGCCCCAATGTGGTTATGATGTTGTCTCATCTTTTGGTCTTGCCAATCTGGCCAAAACATGGGATCCCCAACAGGAAGTATATTGTGGTAGAAATTACGCAGGTGCTTTGATTGATCACAGGGTCGGGATTTGGAGCTAGTGAAGGAGGATCCCTGCTTCACTACTTAGTGCTCTCCAAAGACTTCGGGATATAAAAAGAGGTAATTGTTGGGTCTCAGTCTAGTCTCCTAAACTGAGCTTCATTTAATTGTCAACCAGGATTTGTAAACTGCTGAAGTGAAGTGTACCATATGTACCTAGGTGCTTGTTTCCTAATGCGTTGTGTGTAGTGTTTTGTGATGTTTTTGGTCTTTTATGTTGATTTATGATGTTTTTGGTCTTTTGGTGTTTTATGTTTACAATGAAAGTGCCTAGAAAACTAATGGAAAGAAATTGGTGGTCAAAAACACAGCTGAGCCTAATGTATGGATTGACAAATGCAGTTGGATACAAAATCTGAACTATGACTAAATAGAAACAAAAGCTTGATAATGACTTCTTAGGCAAATGACACAAACTAAACTTGAGAAATGATCACTAAATATGCAAGTTCTCTAACTAGACAGTTAAACACTAATTTTATCATGGTGCAACATTCTGTTCTAAGCTCATCTATTCCATGACTAATTCCTAGTTCTATTCTGCAATTTAATTGGATGTCTCAGAACCTATACTCAAAGAGTTATTGGTTTCTTTTCAAAGTAGTTCTTTTGAGGAAGAGCTCTATTTATAAAATGATGAGAAATTTGCAGAGATACTTCAGACCTTGTAGTGATGTTATCTTCTGTTCCTATGGTTATGGATCATTTGTAGTTTTCAGAACAAAAAGATGTTTGTGAATAATGAAGGCTGTCTTGTGAATCCTAACAACTAAAATAATCTATTGTGCAAAGGATGACGGTGTGACTATGAGATGTAAGTGCAATGAGTTAACTTAAGAATGGATCTAAGATGATTCTAAACTAGAACAATGTTGAACTATAAGTCATCATCAAACTTGAAACAAAGTAACTGAACATGAATTAAATGCAAATGAAACTCCGGAGCATTCTAACTAACATGCATTATTCTATGAAGTTACACAATCTGTTTGTTCATCATTAGTGATATTTTGGAAGAGTTCCTTCTTTTGGAAGGAATAGAACAATTCTAACTGTGTAATTGTATGCAATTGAAAGAAAATGAACAGAAAGCAAATGAAAAACTAAGTTACCACATCCATATCCTACTCGTCAATATGATGTCTTGGGCAAGCGTTTAAGAGTAAGAACAGAGATGATACTTAGTACAAACAAACAACTAAATCTTTCATTATCACGGTCATGTCTTGAACTTCTTAAGGATGTATTGGAAGAATTTCTTCTTGTGGAAGAGTGATTAGAACAAGTGTAAATGTGATAGTGAATAGCAAAAACTACAACTAATTCCTACAATACTATAGCTATTCATCATTCATTGTTATGATCTGTTGGAAGAATGTCTTCTTGTGGAAGAACTGGAATGAATATAACTACAGTATCTAGTTAAAAACAAATACAAATTCAACTCCTATCCTACAATACCATCGTCATTAATCATTCATCATTTTGGTCTGTTGGAAGAGTGTCTTCTTGTGGAAGAGCTGGAACGAATATGACTACAGTAGCTAGTTAAAACAAATACAAATTTAACTCCTATCCTACAATACCATAGTCATTAAACATTCATCATTTTAGTCTGTTGGAAGAGTGTCTTCTTGTGGAAGAGCTAGAATGAATACGACTACAGTAGATAAAAAAAAACAACTACCAATTCAAATGCAAAACGTAAAGGCAGCTAGGAAAACTTATCTAGTTTACGCAAAAGAAATCTGTGCAAGAGGCAGGGGCCCTCTACCACTTGACGGCATTCAACTCCAAATTAAATCACGCCTTCAAAATAACTTTGTCTGCTCCATTAACGATGCAATAGTTTGAACATGACACTCTGCGTTTTCAGGAATGTATCACAGAGTTTGCACAAAATCTAGCATCAAATCTAACACAAAATATCTAACTAAGCTCTCGGTCTACTCAAGAGTTTATAAAGTAAATGCAAGTAACAATAATTACAACAATTTAGGAATAATGTCTCTCCTTATCCGAATCATCTTAGGAGTATTTGAGGTGGCTACGTGAAGAAGAAAAGACATCTGGACTGAGACAGTCCTAGTAGGAGTCTTCCTTCACAAATGTGTTCCCACGTGCATAACCGTACCCAGAATTCATTTCCTCTTCCATGATGAGCAACAAACCATGTAGACACGACGTGGATCATGCCCATATGCGGTTTTCCTCAAGAGGCCACCTGGAACATACTCAAACATAAAGGTAGCTGCAGAATCGCCGGTTAGCTACGGAATGTCTGCATTCTGCAGCTAGTTCCGGTCAAAATGCTTTACAATGACAACAATCACAAAATTCAACAAGTCAGTCATGTAAACCATTCTAGAAGTAATTTTAACTATTTTTATTGATCAATTGGGTTTAAAATAGAAATGGACAAGGGAGAATGAGGTAAAATGAGGTGAAGGAAAGCACAAATTTGAGGCTCAACAGTAATATTCCATCTCATTTTATCAAGTTTTTTAAGTTGACATGAACATATATGCATATTATTTGTGAACTATACAACTAATCTTACTATCTTCCTCGGGCACCAGAAAGCCCTAAGAGGGATATTCGATAACCAACAACCCAAGAATTTTACCCTATAGCAGAATTGGTGACTCCACTGGGGATACAACCCAAATTTTCTGGGCTATTTCTTTCATTCCTCCTTCTTTCCTTTGTTCACATATCCTTCTCACTAGCTTTTACGCCCAGTAGACATTTCAAAAGCTCACAGAGTTCAGTTCAGACCCTGTTTGGCCATCTGAATAATTTTACCCTGGATAACGCTGCCTTTACTAGTGTTCCAGAGTGTTATAACACTGTCTCTGCTTGATTACAGTGCATTAGTCCCTACATTAACGCAATATTTGCTTAGAACCAGTGTGTTACTCAGCCAAAATTTGTTGTTCACCCATTTTGTGTCCCCTTTTTGGTTGCAGAGTTTTTTAGCCATCAGAACCACTCCTTTGTTGAATCCCTATTCTTGTCTACCAGCTGGCATCACTGTTTGTTTGTTCTTATTTGAAAAGTTAGTGTCGAATACATCCGCTTTTTAGAGAAAGGATTTTTTGGTTAAAAGACTGTGAAAAAGAGATAAATTAATGTCTGAATATTTAAATTTGAACTGTGTTATTTTAATGCTTGGTGCATGGATGTTGAAAGAAAACCTCTCCTGGTAGAAATACTCTTCATCGAATTGAATATTTAGAGCATATTTTTGCATGGTTTTTTGAGTTAGAGTCTCATTACATTTCATACGTCCACTCCCCCTCCGCAAGACTAATAATCAAGTACACTAAGAATCAAGCGTCACCATGGCGTCACAAATTATTAAAATTTTCTTAAAATAAACAGGTCACCATGACGTCTTCCGACCATCGCTGTCTGTCTCGACGACAACAAGGTCTCCCCCCTTTGACACCGGAGGAAGAACTGAATCTTGGTGAACCCATGCCTTCCACTAAAGAGCAGTCTCCATTGACAAACCCTAATTTTTACATAGCCCCATATCACATGGAGTTTCCAGAGGACCCTTTTATAGAAGGCATCGTACCTCCTTACAATCCTCCACTCACTAATCTGTTGGCTCCTGTGATAGTTCATATTACACCACAATAAATTTCTTCAACCACACCAATGTCCATTTCACAATTGGCACCTATGGGGTCGGTACCCATGGCAACCAACCCAGGTTCACCACCACCCTCCCTGTCGGTAGTAAGTTCTATACCAGTAATCGGTAACCCCAGTAGTCAACCTCTACCTGGTCCCAACCCTACAGTCATCACAACTGTCAATGGATCCTCGAGTCCTTCGAGATCTACTCCTACAGTGACCACAACAGGACCCACGGTTCCCCCTCCCAAGAGTGGGACTACTTCGGTTCCTTTTAGCAACCCTTTCGGTTGGAATCCTTTGCTAAGTTCAAACCGTTTGGCCTCCATACCAGGGGGCAGTGTCACCAGCATGAAAATAACAGGGAACATTTCGCTACCCTTGCAATCATTAGGACAAACTTGACAACCTATTGTTAACACTATTCCCTTAAGTGGTCTAAATCTCGATGTAGGATCCACGCCGTTGCTTAATTATGCACATAGTAGCATGCCTCCGGTTGGCTCTATTACGTCCATATGGGCCAATCCACCCGAACATCCATCTGGACAAGGGGAGCACTTTTATCCTGGGGAAAACCAACCATTCACCCCACAATACAATATACCCTACGGACAAAACCATATATCCCTAGACCTCCACCCATAGGAAATTTTTATCAACAAAGTCCTACTTATCCTACTGGTAACACCTTGATGGGTGCACCCTATGGGCCAAATAGTCAACCAATACTTCCTTCACTAGATCAGGGGGAAAAAACACAATTGCCATTTTTAGCAGCTCTAGACATCCCCAACATCTATAAACTGACTAATGATCCCATCAATCACAACCCGATCTGGCCTCCAGTTCCACACAAGATTCTGTTTGACATCCTGAAATTTGACGGGAAACAAGGGGAGGATCTGGCTTCACACATCACCACCTTTCATCTATGGTCTATATCTAATTCCATGGTGGATGATAGTCCTTAGGATTATGACTAAGTGGAAAATGTGATTCTCTATTTACTGGAAATTATGCATCCCGCCCTTCATAATGAATTCTCTCATAGTCCTTAGGATTAGGACTCAGTGGAAAATTTGAATATTTATTTCTTAGAAATTCTTCATCCTGCCCTTTTTCATTGTTGCTCTCATAGTCCTTTGGATTAGGAATAAGTGGAAAATGCGACTCTCCATTTATTGAAAATTATTCATCCTAACCTTTGTCAATGTTGCTCTCATAGTCCTTAGGATTAGGACTAAGTGGAAAATTTGACTCTTTATTCATAGTGAAATAATTCTTGTTATATTCTTCAACATGAATAGAGTTTTTACGCG
Organism: Pinus albicaulis; assembly: GCA_034641835.2. Classification (NCBI taxonomy): domain Eukaryota; kingdom Viridiplantae; phylum Streptophyta; class Pinopsida; order Pinales; family Pinaceae; genus Pinus; species Pinus albicaulis. The sequence goes on from CM076582.1 coordinate 115,339,152, forward strand.
ACAAATATGTTGATGCTCCATAAAGAGAAATTTCACTATTCGAAGAATCCATAATTTAAAATAGAAGATGTTGAATGATACAAATGAACTCTCTCCCAATGAAAATTTATAGCCTAAAGAATGAAAATTTCCCTCCAAAGTTTGCCCCCAAAAAATGTTCGCTGGAAATTTTCCCTCCAAAATTTTCGTTTAAAATATTTCCATCCAAAATTTCCTTCTAGAATTTATTTGAAAACATTCTACTAAAATTTTATCTTGAAAATTTTGACCTTAATTTCCATTTAAATTTTCCACATAAATTTTCCTTTAATACATTTCTTCAAAATTAAAATGAAGCTTTTAATTAAATTAACCTTTTACTTAATTAATTTAACATTCATTAGATAATTAACTTAATTTTTATAATTATATTGTATTTTTTATCCCACATTTAACAAAAATTAGTGTATCATCATAATATTTACTATATATTAAACTTTTCTAATTTTAATTTTAATCCCACATTCAAGAAGCGATAAGGAAATTCCATAATCTTCACTATACAATATCTTTTGATGTTATTATTTCTCACATCACATCAAGTCTTCTGGAGGTTTCGTTAAAAATCTGGGAGAGATTTTGAAAAGGATCTAAATTGTCATTGACAAGGCATTCAACAAGATATTTTTGCATTTCAAAGGTTAGTTTCCCTTCTATTTTGACCATTTAACGAGGAATTTGGGGAAAATAGGTTTTTTTATTCTAACAAATCGTATTTTCTTTGTCTTGGGGAGAAACTCAATTCATTAATTCAAATTTTAGGAAATCGTTGAAACAATACAAGCCTAAGTTCAAATCCCACTAAGAATGTGTCATAAACCCCCATAGGTTTACTAGTAGTTATGTGTGAGGTGGGATGCTAATTTTCTCCAGGATACAAAAAAAAATACTATTCCAACATTTTTTTTTTTTTTTTTTACATTTATTTAAAGAAATAGTTTATTTTTTACAAAAAAAATTGCACCTAGGCCAGGCTCACCCACCCCCACCCAGGCCCACGTCCCACAGGCCTGGGGCTTCTAGGGGCCATGGGACGTGGGCCTTGGTGCCCCTGCCTAGGCCCACAACCCACGGTCCCTAGATGTCCAGGGCCCGTGGGCTGTAGGCCTAGCCACCCCACGTCTCACCAACCCTAGACCAGCCATGCCCATCCGTGGGGTGCCCGCAACATAATGGCCCCCTGGGAGGTAGGGGGTAGATTCTGGGAATCATCGCCCTGCCTGCCAAGGGGTCGTTTTATTGTAGGAAAATGGCTTCCTTCCTGTTAGCCCCCTATGAATTTTTGACAAGAAAACAGGGGGCTAAAAATTTTTTGAGCCTTCAAGGAATGCATTTCCCTCTGAAAACACATCATCCTTGAAGCCTCCTTATGCCCTTTTCCTTTGATAAATCCCCACTACTGTTTCCAGTTATAAAGCCTCTCTGATTGTGAATAAATGCCCAAAAGGCCTCCTCCTTTTCCCCTTATATCATCCCTTCTAAACCTCTACTTCATCCCCTTTTACTCCTCTCTTTTTCCCCCATTAACCCTCTAAACCATCTCAATTTCCCTTTAAAACCCTTCAAATAATCTTTTTTTGGTTTAATAAACCCTTTTCCTCTCTATCGTTACCCTTCTTTGGCCTTAAAATGCATTAAAATGGGCCAAAAAACCCACTTTCTACCTTATATTAAGGCCTAGCCCCTTTCGGCCTAGCCCTGCAAACCACTTCCCCACATGCCCAGGTGCAGGAACCAGGCGCTAAGGTCTTGGGCACTAATCGCAATCGCACCATCGGGCGGGTGCAGCTCTTTGTTACGCGCAAAATCCCCGATGTGATTGAGTTTGGTCTATAGCGCCATGGATACAATCTTCGTCGTTGATCTGAATAGATCTAACGGTCCGCGCTCTCCCGCTTCCCCCGCTCCAATCGCAATCACAATTTTCAATCGTTGCCACTTTCCACCCGTTGCGATTGCGATCCCCCGACTATATCTCTGTCATTGATCCATAATTTGATCCAACGGCCCGGCGCTAATCGCACTCCCACTCCGATCGCAATCAGAACTTTCGCCGTGCCACTCCCTTGTTCCCCCTGATTGTGATCCCCCGATCGAATCCCAGCCGTCCATCCATTCGGAGTCAACGGCCCAGATCCCATCGCTCCCCTCCCATCACTCCTCTCGTTTCTCCCCACCGATTTCTTCTCCACCGTTGATCTATCACTCGAATCCGACGACTGGCGCTCAATCGCATCGCCGCTCCAATCGCAATCGCAGTTTCCAAACAATGCCACCCTCCGCCCTTTGCGATTGCGATTCTCTGATCTAATCTCGATCGTCCATTCATCCAAGATCGATGACCCACGTCGCATCGCGTCTCCAGTGTATTTCTCCCATAGGGCTTCCCTATTAACCTCATCGCTTAACCACCACCATTGATCTCCTCCTGAGATCCAACAGTTCATATCTAATCGCCCTCCGCCATAGTTGGGTCCCACCCCTAAAGGTCTGACTCTAGTCATTTGATCTGCTTCCTTTGTATTTTCCCAAACCTTGGAACCTTGGGCTTTACATTTTTTTTCTCTGTCCATTTGACTATTAACCCCTCCGTTTGTAAATCCCAACCGTTGATCACCACTCTAGCATATGATCAGATGGTCCGTGCCCCGTCTTACCCCAAACCTGCGTTATTTTCATTTTTCGCCATTCTTCCACTGTTTCCACAGTTACACCACCGTTCCCCGGGGTCTCCACAACAATTCTTCCGCCATCGCCCTGGATTATTTGACAGGTTTATTTCTTCATGCAGGGTTTACAAAGTGAGATTGCACCTCGCCTCTACAGTCACAAACACTGTGGTTGAGATCATAGAGAGGCCATTTTCAACATCAGCCAGCATATCAGCAGCAGGAATTAAAAGGGGTTAATGCTTATTATTGATGTAATTAATGCTTGATCCCACATTCAAAGGAAGAAGCGCAGTTTGAAGACCAAGAAGCACAACGATGAGTCATATCTATGTATGCATCAGCAGAGCACCGTTAATCCAAAAGGACACCTTCCTACGTCAGTCTCCATGCCTCCTCGATCCCAGAAACAGTTAATTACACTGACAAAAGCTTCTTAAAGACTGTCAGGACCGCAGTTATGGAAGCATGGAGACCTGAAGACCTTTTGGTCGCCTTGCTTGCTATAGAAGACAGAACAGAGGGCCTTACAGCCAGAAGGACTTCACGAAACATCAGAGGTCAATCTTGGCCTGACAGAGCCTCCCAGTCCATACCAAAAGTACTTACAGCAATGCAGATTTCCATTAGGTAGAGTGGGCTCGAACTCTTCCGCCACTCTGTCTTAAAGATCCATTTAATGAATATCACCTACCATTGTTATTCTCTTCTCCTATAATAATTCCCAAGAACATATTTTAAAGGTTGTTGTTCGGTTGTTGTTGTTGTAGTTAGAGGGATTCCGTTTTGATTGTTAGAACAGTTTGGGAGAGAGTAGCAGAGTAGTGTGTAATGCAGTAGGCTGGGAGGAGAAGTTTGGATTGTAACAGTCATTGAGCTCAGTGTATGTGACTGGTTTGCATCAATTAATCAAGCACATTTATTTGGATCCTGGTCTATTACTACGAGTGATGTTTCTCTCTTTGTATTTTTTTTAGTTACATTTTCATGATGTTCGTTGGTCTTCTGGGCTCGCATCAGAAATATGGCATAGGATTTACCCTTGTTAGGTACCCTATGTCTCTGCTCTCCTTGCCTTAAATGTTTTCTGCTGTATGTGTTATCTGAGGTTTGATTTCAGTTAATTTAACCAGTGTAGTGGATGTCATTGCCTGCTAGCTGATGTATGAATTAGTGAAATCTGTCTTTAGTTGTTCTGGTTGGGTTTAAGCTGGAAGATTTGGGAAACTGGGGATTAGAGTTAGCCCTGTCCACCAGGGTCCTTGTGCGACCAGCTGACCTCTCTAAGATCTCTTGCTGGTGTCAAAGCATTGAAGGTTCAAGGTCCTTCTCTAATCTAGACCCTGGCTCTGTCAAACTTATCTATGTTTTCCCTTGGAGCATGCTAAAGCTGACCTGGAGTTAAATGACCTTTGGTCCGATCTATAAGCTGCCCCTTTGTCCCTCCATTGAAAGCTACCTTTGAGTATGTCCAAGCAGGTCTAGAGTTAAATGACCTCTGACCTGATCTATAGACAGAAATTGGGTTGTTTTCCTTCTTTCACTTTCAATCCTTAATGTTCCATTCCATCATCTATCTAAAAATATCCTTTAGTGTAGATGACTTGCCCTCTGAAAGCCTTGGCTAGTTGTTGCAAGTAATTATCCTTTCATGACTCCATAGCCCAATGGATAGCACTTTCTTGACCTATCCTCTTCGCCAGAACATCCTGCTACTTTGTTCCTTTTCTCTCATTTCTTTCTCAGCCTATGATCTCATGACCAACCTAACAACCAACCAACCAAATTATTTTAAAACCCCCTTTGTGCTTCATAACTAGCCTAACATCGCATTTTGAGCTTTCAAAGATACATCATTCTTTGTTTTATTGGAGAGATCCCTCTCCGGGTCTAGGAGGGCTAGATCCTAGGGCCCAAAAGTGGTTATGATGTTGTCTCATCTTTTGGTCTTGCTAATCTGGCCAAAACATGGGAACCCCCACATAATGGCGACTCTGTTAGGGAAAAATCTAAGAGCCTATAACTGATACCATTTGTCTGTCTCCCATTGTCGTCACCAACATAATGGCGACTCCACTGGGGAAAATCTGAGAGCCTATAATTGATAAAATTTGTTTGTCTCCCATTTTCGTCACCAACATAATGGCGACTCCACTGGGGAACTACTGAGTATTTTCACCTTACTACATCATAAGAGCCTCAGAAACCTAGAATCTCTGGTTAGGTTGGCAGTTAAACACTCCTATTCACTGATCAACCTTTATACCTTTGTTGTGTTCTCCCACACTCTTAGACAGAGTCTAGAAAGGGCCAGGTAGCCTCCAGATCTCACACTCTTTCAGAGGTGACATATCTGGTAAAAGCCCTCCCAATCAATCTCTGGTTAGAGTTTGCTATGTTTGGGAGCTGTCCTTGAAAAGGGACATCTCATAATCACTGTGGTGGATAGTGTACCCTCCAGAAGCACCCTAAACCTTCCACCTGGTGACTCTATAGCTCCTTAAAGATCAAAGACTCCACTGGTGATCAATAGGCCTACTGATTATCTTGGTTCACATAAGACTCCACTGAGAGAGTAGCCTCCATAACAACATACAACCAAACAAACAAACCCTGTGCCCATAACTAGCCTAATATCTTAACCTTTTAAATTCAAAGACATACACCTTTGACAATCATAGAGAGATCCCTCTCTGGACCCAGGAGGGCTAGATCCTGAGGTCTGAAAGTAGTTTTGATGTTGCCTCATCTTTTGGTCTTGCCAACCTGGCCAAAACATGAGAACTCCAACACTTCCAAGGGTCCAATGTGTCATAGGCATGACTGCCCGTGAAAAAACAGCCCCCTGATAGGCAGGGGGCCAGGGGGCCAATTCCCAAAACTATAAAAGTTAAAAGTTAAATGTGTATGGTGCTTTTTTAATTTTTAATTTTATTTTGTTTTCTTTGTTTACTTAAGATATCAGTTTTTTTCTAATATATATATATATATATATATATATATATTCCTTTTGTAAGAAATTGGTATCAATGAAGGTCTCTATGAATCTTTCTAGACCAAAGGTAGCAATTACATCATCTAAAGTTGCAGGTAGAACCTCAAAGAATACTGCTAAATGAAACTAACCTAAGCCACTTGGTAAAAATCCAGCAAGTGACTCCTCAAAGGAAAGGAATATGATTTCATATTGGATGAAATCAAAAGAATTGAATTGTACAAAGTTTTCATAGTATGTGAAAGATAGAGAAGGCGAAGAAGGTCTACGGATATATTTATATGTTGGTATGATTTACGATGGTGGAAGTTATGAGGTGCTCAGAAAAGTACTAGACATGTGTTTGGTTCTGAATATAAGAGTTGTTTATGTACTTACAAAAGCGCTCAAGTCACATGAGAAGATTAGATATCGTTTTTCATTGTCGATGTTTGACACAGATAAATATTCTACAAAAATGTATGAACAAATATTAAACGATATTGCACAAAATAATGTAAGTTTGCTTATTATATTTATTTGTTTTGTGTTATTGTAACTGTATCATTTTATTTTTTTATAACTTACTTATTATTGATTTATTATATTTTTTTTGATAGAATTTTTCTTAGGGTCTTTCAATTATGTTGGGGGGAGTTTATTTTAGAGATCGATATATTATGAATATGGTCAGTGGTTTCCATAGAGAGTTAGAAGAATATATGAGAAAGAAGAAAACAAAATTACTTCATGTTGTGACAAGACTACATTCAATGGTTCAACAAAGAATTCCTATAGTGGATCAATCTAGTAAATCTTGGCATGTTACTTTTGAATATGAGGAAGATAAATCTGAAGAATATGTTTCCATTGCTGATAATGAGATTAGAACTGATGTTGGAAAGGAAAAGAGCCATAAAATACTGAAAACTAAAATGCCTAGGAATGTCTCCCTTCTAGTTTATGATGAGGAGATTTATTATGTAGAAGAAAATATGAAAAGTGATAGGAAGAAGTAATTAAAATTTGGCCATTCTGAAAAAATCATGGGTAGCAGTGAAGATCCTAGTGAAAGCTCAAAAGGAAGCAGAGAAATCATTACACCAGGTATTGATTTAGAGGATGGAATTATTAAAACAAAAAAAAATGTCATTTGAAATTGTTTGATGAAGAAAAACTTAATTGACGGTGGTCGTACATTTCAACTTGATGTTGACCAAATCTATAAGCCATATGAAATACAAACTAAATATCAAATTAGAAAGCCACACCACCTGCATGTTCAAAACTTGAAAACATTGATCAAGTACAATCCATATGCACATGTGGTTGATTATGTGCTTCTTTTTTATCCAATTCAAGTTACCAAAAAAGGGCCATTTGATAAGTCAATATGTTTTAAATAGGGGGAACCATTTTTCAGATGCTAAAAGTAAATTGATGGAGGAACATCCCAATAACCGGAATTTTGAAACAATTAAATGTATGATTTATGTTGGTTGAACAAATAAATAAAAAAATATTGGCGTGGGATCATAATACAGATACTGAGTATATGATTTGTATGACTTTCATCCAAATGGTTAGATTTATTCATATTGAATTGAATAAAAATGCAGTGGGGATAAGAGAAAGGTTAGTCTAGCCTTTTAGAAGGAATGTTGTATGGAAATAGTCTATCAAATTGAGGAAAATATCAATCCAAAAGGTGGAAAAGTATATTCAGAAGTATTCAGATGTATGGATAACATTCTCCAGTTGAAATTTAAAACTGGAGAGATATGGGAATTGATTAATGCTATTTTCGACATGTGGGAGAACATTGCCATAAAAAACCAAAAGATTAAAAGGTATAAATCATTGATATATACCATCAGTAAATCAGGTCTTGAAATAAAGCTCCTTTTAGAGGATATGACTATCACACCTTGGAGAGCAATATAAGGAGCGAAGGATGAAAAACTTGTCAACACAATATTATCTCGTGTGAAGTCAGGTGAATTATCATTGGAGGAAATGTGCGAGGAATTTCAAAAGCAAGTTTGTTGAATTATGTTTACTTATTTTTGGATTACAATTTTATTTTAAATATAACATATTGTTGTTGGTAGTATTTGCTATACATATCACTATATTAAATTTTTTTCCTTTATTTATTCATTCACAAGGTTTATATGAGAATACAAGAACAAATGGTTAAATTTTTGAATGAAGTTAGTTGGGATGATGTTGTACGCAACTACCTAGATTCAAGTTCTACATCAATGCTAAAATATTTTTATCTTGCATTTAAAAAGGTATGCTGATTTATACATTAATTTTTATTCATATTTATACTATTTTTATTTTATAACTTATACACATATTTTTTTATTTCATTAAAGATGTCTAAGATGGATGGAAACAGAGTGTCAGATAGTTTCAAAACCTTGATTGAAAAAATAAAGATGGAAGTGTTGAGAAAGAAATGTCTTAGGAATGTTGAACTTGATCCTAGTATTACTCATTTCATTTGGAATGGGCTTCAGACTATCCAATATCAAATAATACAAGGTGATTGTGAATACATTCTAAAACACACATCTAAAAGGGATTATTCCCTAGTTATTGCAGATATTCCTCACGGTTTTAATATCCCAATCACTGAATATGATAGTGACCCTTATACTTATCAAGCTTTTAGTAAAGTGGTTACGAGATTTCTAGAAGTCACAACATCACCATTTCGGAGATTTGTGACATTTCATTCAGGCACACAATTTACAATGCTTTTAACAAGCTTCAAGGGAAAAGCAAGCTGAAGGATGTAGCTTACATGGTAAGACATTTAAATTGTATGTTTGATTAATGTTAAAAAAATCATTGATGTACAAGTTAATTTAACTTTTACTACTTCATGTTATAGGAAAAGTAAAATATTATTGGTTGCGGAGATCATCCAATTATAAGTGATTGTAATTTCATTCATGTTGAATGTTGGACAAAAGATGATAGTTATAATTGTTAGTATGAATCTTTCGTCAGAAAAGGATCACTTTAGCTACGCATAACAAACAGCCCTAACATCGATTATGGTTGCCAATATCTTTAAATCTACAGTTAGGTGATCCAAATAAAGCTGCACAAATCCAAATCTAAGCATAAAAGATATTAAGCAGTGAAAATAAAATGTCACTCCATGCATCCAACAGACAAGACAAGAACGATGTATTTGAAAGAATTTTTTATATTAAAAGGGGGCACCTGAGAGGAAAACAAGAAATGTATTTTACGGTTCTCCTCAATGGGATGGGTTCTTGAAATTCCTCAGCATTTCAGATCTAAAATTTCTCTCTCTTTTTGGTGTAGAAAACCCAGACAAACATAGAATTCAATGGGAGCTCACAAGGAAAAAATGGAGAAATGTGACCAAGTGTATAGATCCAGAGTGATCTAATGCAATGAAAGGTGAATAATGAATGGGGAAAACCCTTCTATTTATAACAAAATATTAGGGTGATCTAGAACTTGGTGCATGAATAAAATATTATTAACCAAATTCTAGAACCACCTTTTAGGAATATTTTATTATATTTGTTGGAGGGAAAAGGATTTTTGACTTGGGTCAATTCCTTTATTTATAAATAATAAATAAATAAATGATTTATTTATTATTTTAAGAAAATGGTGGAAATATAATTAAATAAATAATTATTTATTTAATTATTTATAAATGATTTAGTCAAATTTAACTAGGAATATTATTTAAATAAGGATTAAATAACTTATTCCTAGGAAATAATCAAATAAATAAGGATTTATCTAATTGATTTCCTTGTTTTGGGTTAAATATGACCAAGAATAATAATTAAATTGATGTTTAACTAATTATTCCTTGAGGAAATATAAACAAATATAGATTTGTTTATTATTTCATTTTGGGGTTTCCTGTTTAGACCATAAACAACTTAATAAAGGTGTTTTACTAAGTTATTTCACATAGTGAAAGCAATTTTACTTAGGGTAAAATTGGTCTTACATGGTGTACTTGGGTCCATCTAATGATAATAGGTTAGATGACAAAAAAATGGTGTAACAATAATCCTATGCTTTTGAATCAAGTAAATGGAAAGATTCAAAGAAAAGTACCGGTTCATGATGTTGTTGTAAAAGCTAACATATGAAGATAAAGAAGCAAAAGGAGAGATAGTTAAAATTTATCAAAAACACCAACCATTGATTAGCTATATTATAATATATGTTCAAATGAAGGAGCTTGGGTTTTGGATTTTTCTAGCCCCTTATGAATTTTTTGACAAGCAAACAGGGGGCTAAAATGTTTTGGAGCCTTCAAGGAATGCACTTCCTCTGAAAACACATCATCCTTGAAGCCTCTTTATGCCCTGGTCCTTTGATAAAAACCTCACTGCTGTTCCCGGTTTAAAAGCCTCTCTGTTGTGAAGAAAATGCCCAAAGGCCTCCTTTTTCCTTCCTATTTCATTCCCCTTAAGCCTCTATTTTCCTCTCCTTTTTCACTCCCTTAATTCCTCATTAACCATTTAAATCATCCCCGATCCCCTTTTAAGCCTTACAATATCCTTTATTTGGCTTTAAAACCCTTTATTCCCCTACCGTTACCATGTTTTGGCCTTAAAACGCATTAAAAATAGGCCTAAAACCCACTTTTTATCTATGACGAGCCTAGCCCCTTTCGGCCAGCCCCCTCAACCACTTCCCCACATGACCCGCGCCCAGAACCAAGCGCTTAAGCCCCAGGCGTTTATCAGAATCAGAACAATCTGGAGCACATTCCTGTGTTATAATGAAAATCCCCGATGCGATGGAGACTTTTTTCTATAAGTCCCGGGAGCGATATCAACCATAGATATATCCAAGATCTAATGTCCTGCGCTAGCTCCGAAGTGCCCGTTTCCTCTCTCCTCCCATCCTCCGATTACATCATAGCCGTCGATCTGCCTCCAGATCGGATGGCTATAGCTCAATCACTCGCCGCCCAATCATGCCAATCGCATCACCGTTGAGCCTCCCCGATTGGTGAGCTCCGACCCAATCATAGCCGTCGGATCTGCAGCCGATCAAACAGCCCAAAACCAATCGCATCATCGCCGTCGGAGATTTGGCCTCCTTCCTACTCCGCTTCCGATTAGACCTCTTCCGTTGATCCCTTTGGATCCAACGGTCCTGTTTCATCCTGCCATTTCACGAGCCCTTTGCCTCCTCCGCTTCCGATTAGATCTTGACTGTCCATCCTGTCAGATCTGACGGTCAGGATCAAACCCGCCTTTGACTTTTCACCATTTAAATGACCACGCATCTCCCCTCATCGCACTCCATCTCCCGCCGTCTAATATTCCCGCTCCTAATCCAACGGTTATCATCCATATCACGCAGATTTCGCATCTGGTGATTAATGCCTAAAAGTTACGCGATATGGGCAGTTTTCCAGAGCCACGTGTCAGCTGAAGACCCATATCATGTTGAAAAAGTGAAATCCGCCTTCCAGCCTTTCGATCACGTGAAACCAACAGTTTTAATCCTAAAAACCACTATCCCCCCTGTGTCCCCACAACCTCCATATCTAATCTCAGTCGTCCATCTCAGCCAGATCAACGGTCCACGTTGCATTTCGTGTTCCATTCACATTTTCTCATCGCGTGACAATTGAACCTCATCGGGTCATTGCAGCCGTCGATCTCCTCCTAAGATCCGACGGCCCAAGTTAAATCGCCCTCCGCCATGGCCGGGTGCCGCCACATCTCCTCATGTCATCGCATCTTTGTGAATTTAATTGGTATTCCAAAGGTCGAAACATATGTTTTACATTGAAAAAACCTTTGTAATTCACCTGTTGTTGGGTGAAAATATGTTCGTTTAATTATGTTGTAGTACTTGCCCAACTATTTAATTTGTCAATCCGAGGTTCGTAGGCTTACGAGGCACATGCACTATATATGCAGGACTGAAGTGGAACTAATTTAATCTAACTTACTGAAATCAAATTAATCTAGGAAGGCATTGAAACACTAACTAGGAAAGCAGGAAATTGCATATGGGAAAAACAATACAACATGTGAAGAGTTGAATGAAAAACAACATATGTGAGCTCACAACAATAAATCTATCTCAAATTACATTACAAGAATCAAATGACAAATCATGAAAGCATAACAATAAAATAATATGAATCAAAGCTAAGAATCTCCTTCTTCTAATTACAAGACTATCTCTCCAAACTCAAAACTTATCAAAATGAAGAGAGAGCACTCTCTTATATACATGAAGAAGATAGCCATCTCATAATGACATATCCACTATTCTCTCAAGCACTCTCAACTACTTTCCCATTATTACAAGATATGATCCCTTTGAATCCTCCACACATCTCTCACATATCTTGAATAAGATATGCCAACCAAATCCTCCATGATCTTCTCCTTAGGAATAGGCTTGAATAATTATCTCCTTAATATGGTGGAGGAGATATTTGAGAAGTATTTTGGAATTAATCCTTCACATATTTCCTACACATTACAAAGCTCACATATTCTTAAGATATATATAAAAACATGTATATTTTCTAATATTTAATCATAAATTCACTTATAATACAAAAATGAATAAAATGGAAAATAAGAAGGTGAAACCCAAATGTATTTATGAAAATGATGTAATGAAAGGTTAATGGGATGATGAAATGTAAGGAATAGTGAAGGGAAAGGTGGATGAAAATATGACATTTCTGAGTCCCAACATTCCCCCCAACTGAACTTGTTGCATGTCCTCATGCAACCATGCATGGATCTCTTTAAGAACATTTGGCATCTGAACTTTGGCTTTAGATGATGATGTCTTTTTAATAATGAATGTTTCTAGGATATGTGAAAGACATGAGTAACAAATTACATTTTCTTATGGTTGGTTCTTGTGTGACAACCATGAATACAAAGAATGTTGGTTCTTGTGTTAACAACATTCATTTCATTTTCTGTTCTCTTTTCTTATGGTTGGTTCTCATGAATACAAAGAATTTTGGTTCTTGTGTTAGCAACATTCATTTCGTTTTCTGTTCTCTTTCTGCAATAATAATGTAAACACTCACTGGAATCATAAGCTATCAATGTGCATAAGAAAGCCCTTTTGTAATATTCATGAAACATGCCAATATGTATATTAATGTGTATGAAGCAAAGTCCAACAAAGTATCGTTGGAAAAGAAATGTTGGTGAATGGTAAATGAGATAAAAAAATAAAAATAAAATGGAGTGATAGTGGTGGAGAAATGGAATCATGGTAGTGAATATGTAGTCAATATAGTTCTCCCCCCGCAAACTGAATTGGTTGCATGTCCTCATGCAACTTGACATGGGTCATGAAAGGAAATGGAGCATGGTGAGGGAATTTTCCAAAATATTCAAGTCAGCATATAAGGAATTGCATGATTAAAGATTAGAAAACAACATACCTCTACTTACCCAAGAATGATGAACTATGCAATAGGAATGTAGCTGCTGCTGCTGCTGCCGGATCATGAAAACGTGACTGATGTTGCTGTAAATGGATCCTAGGAAATGAAGGAATCTGTACTGTTGATGCTGAATCATGGAAAAGATAAAGGCTGAAAGTGGAACTGTGACACTCTCATAGATCAAAATTCATGCTACTGTAACTGCTGAGGGAGTCGTGAAAAAAAGTGTATAGTCTTCACCTACTACAAAACTTGATGGTACAAGTCTAATCATGCGAAAGAATGTGTTGGTGTCGAGCATGAAAAGAAATCATTGGATTACCGGCCATTGATGCATGCCGTTAACCAATGTGAGGCAAACTCACCATTGATGTCAATGAGTGCTAAGGTACCCGAGTACATCTTGCGAAATGTGAATAGAGGGGTTGATGTCGAGCCATTTGCAAGATCTGACTATCAAGGGACATTTATGTATTCCCATGATATTCAGCAGGAGAACTTTCCATTGAGGCATGCAAGTCTCAAGGTACCCAAAATGAACTCTAGTCTATTTCCTAGATAAGGTGCTGAGGTCGATGGGGCAAGACTTGTTGAAAGGTGGGCCTTAAGGAATCCCACATCAGTCAACGCGAGTTTGTACAAAGAGATTTGGTAGGACTATAAATGGAAAGAAATCATGGGCAAGCAGTGTGGATCAGCATGGCGAGGAAAACAAGGCAATGTAATCATGGAGAGGGAATAAGTTTTATTCAGAAGGCAAACTAGAAGGCAAATAAACTGAAAAGGGTAAAGGAATGTATGCAATTCAGAAAAATAGGCGTGCATGAAGTCGTGAAAGATAAGGTAATGGAAAATGGGCTTCAACACATGGATGGTCTAGGTGTTTGGAAGGAAAAAGGTGAGTAATCATGACACAAAAGGATTTTTGTGTAGTGGAAAATGTCATGATATGTGCAGTGAAGAATTAGTTCCTTCAAGAGTCCAATGATGCATGTTTCATTGTGATTTCGAAAAATCACTTTTGCATTAGATTGTCTTCAACTCTGAAAAACTTAGCACCATTCCTGCATAAAAATTGTCACCTTTGTGTGCCATCTCCATCGATCATTCCTGTATGAAGTGACTCAAAAACAAATTAGCTCATTTTCAAGAATTTATGAAATGTCCATTTTTTTTTAATTATTTTTCGAAGTTACACTAATTGTGGATGAAAAGGGTGTCGCATCGTAATGTTGAGCTTTATGCATAAGCTTCTTGTTGACCTACACATAACACCAATCTCATTTCACTTGTTAGTATATGCATCCTAACTCTTGCCCACAAATTCATGATAAAATCCAACATACTTTTATTTCCCCCCAAGTAGAAATATTGCATGTCCTCATGCAATGTACTCATTGATTGTGAAATACTTTTTCAAAATGTTTTTATTGGTTTGCAGGAAAATTGATTTAAAACATTTGAAAAGGCTTTTGTATTTGTTAAGGAACAAGTAAGTTTATGAATGAATGAGGGAATTTTTTTTTTTTTTTTTTTTTAAACAACAAATTTTATTTTATTTTTATTTTTTAACAAAATTAAAATGAAAATTTTATTTTATCATTTATGTTTGGTCTTGAATTAAACAACAAATTAAAAAGAAAATTTATTTATTTTTTATCATTTTTTTAATAAATAACAAATTAAAAAACAAAAGTTTTTAATTTATTATTTATGTCGATTATTTATTTATTTATTTATTAAAAACAAAACTAATAATGAAAATAAAAGAAACTAACCCTAATTAAATTATACAAACTCATCAACAAATTCATCAAGGTTTTGTTTTGTTTTTTTTTTAAATAACAAATTAAAAAAACAATTTTTATTTTTAACACCAAACTAACATAGAAAGGTCTTCTAATTTTTTTTATGTAAAAATCCATACCTCATTTAATGACCAAAAATATTCATCCCTTCATAGCATTCGAGGTACAAATTGGCCTATTTTCATCGCAATGTACGCTCCTGATTATCCATTGACATTTCTCCATTGTAGTCATTCTGATGAATTTTCCTGAACTTAAAATATATAATGATATAATCAACAGAGGCCATGCTTTCTGAATATAAACTGCGTATTATGATGTCACCTTCATCAATACTCAGACCACCCATTTGTTTTCACAAATGCAATGAAGCGCATGCGCAGTAAATTGGCAATTCCAAAGTACATTTGTGTTGGGAAAGATGACAGGATAGCAAGGATCCTGAAGTTGACTAAGCCTTACCTGTCCATCTGCAGCACAACTTACAATAGAACAATCATCTGTGAAAGGCATAATTCTGGCCCGAAACACATTGTTTGTATGTCTAGAATGAAAAGATAGTTTCTTAATATTAGCAGCCCAATCCCAAATTATAATTTCCTTGTCATCAGAATCTGACACAAGCAGGTCACCAGTTGGATTAAAATGCACAATATTTGCACATCCCTTGTGTTTTCCCAGCTTGACAGAGAGCTTGAGCCGTTGAATAAGATCCTGGCAACCACCCATGCGGTGAGTGAAGGTTCTCGGATTTGTTTCACCGGTCTGGCGTTTCCACAGATCTCCAACACCACAGTGGTAGGCCTCCATTTTACTCATTTTTGTCAATAGTATTCGATCACCGAATTCCCTCTATAAAAACAGCAATAAAATCGCAGATCCTCCTTAATTCAAGTTTCAGGGTCAGGTACGCACTGGAGTTTTGATTGCTTTTTGTGGCAGGTGAATGCGAGGGAAGACATACACGGCACCTTCTACTTCATTGCAAGTAAAACTTTCTAACTGGTTCAACGCCTGCATAGAAAAAAATGACTCATCGTTGTAGTATAGTGGTAACTCAGCAACGGCACCAAAATGTTGGGTGAAAATATGTTCGTTTAATTCTGTTGTAGTACTTTCCCAACTATTTAATTTGTCAATCCGAGGTTCGTAGGCTTACGATGCACATGCACTATATATGCAGGACTGAAGTGGAACTAATTTAATCTAAATTACTGAAATCAAATTAATCTAGGAAGGCATTGAAACACTAACTAGGAAAGCAGGAAATTGCATAAGGGAAAAACAATACAACATGTGAAGAGTTGAATGAAAAACAACATATGTGAGCTCACAAAAATAAAGCTATCTCAAATTACATTACAAGAATCAAATGACAAATCATGAAAGCATAACAATAAAAGAATATGAATCAAAGCTAAGAATCTCCTTCTTCTAATTACAAGACTATCTCTCCAAACTCAAAACTTATCAAAATGAAGAGAGAGCACTCTCTTATATACATGAAGAAGATAACCATCTCATAATGACATATCCACTATTCTCTCAAGCACTCTCAACTACTTTCCCATTATTACAAGATATGATCCCTTTGAATCCTCCACACATCTCTCACATATCTTGAATAAGATATGCCAACCAAATCCTCCATGATCTTCTCCTTAGGAATATGCTTGAATAATTATCTCCTTAATATGGTGGAGGAGATATTTGAGAAGTCTTTTGGAATTAATCCTTCACATATTTCCTACACATTACAAAGCTCACATATTCTTGAGATATATATAAAAACATGTATATTTTCTAATATTTAATCAGAAATTCACTTATAATACAAAAATGAATAAAATGGAAAATAAGAAGGTGAAACCCAAATGTATTTATGAAAATGATGTAATGAAAGGTTAATGGGATGATGAAATGTAAGGAATAGTGAAGGGAAAGATGGATGAAAATATGACATTTCTGAGTCCCAACACCTATATTGAACTTTAATGTTTCATATTAAAGTTTATTTCATTTCCCTACCTAACTTCATATTGACACCTCCACTATAACCACTGTTTCCGCAGTCGCGCCACCATTCCTCCAGGCCTTCAAAGCATTCCTCTGCCACTGCCCTGGATTTTATAATTGGTTTGTTTTATTGTGCAGGGTTTTCACCAGAGTGATATTTCACTCTTTTTCTCATAATCGCAGCTACTGTGATTCAAAACATAGAGAGGCCGTTACAGCAGCAAAGGTGTATCAACATCATAGATTAAGGTGTTATAGCCCGAAAATTAAAGATTAAATTCTCTAGTCCTTATTCAAGGAATTAAGGCGCAGTTTGAAGATTAAAAGAGCACATGAAACAAGCCATATATGCTGTCAGCATCAGCAGTACATTTTCTCAGAACAGTATTCCCTCGGCAGAAATCCCCATGCCTCCCCGAGCTCCCAAAGGCCAATTCACTGAAAGAAAGTTTCCAAAGACTCTCAGGGTAGCAATAATGGAGGTATGGAAGCCCAAAAGACCTTCAGTCACCTTACTTGCTTCAGAAGACAACACAGAGTGCCTTACAGCCATAAAGGTCTCCAAAGAAACATCAGAGGTCAAATATCGACCTGACAGAGACTCCGAACCATACCACCAAGTACAACGTAGAGCTATTAAGCAGAGTGGGCATGAAAATCTCCTCCACTCTGTCTTAATGGATCGATTTAATGTGCATCACCTACTCCTGCTATCCATTTTCCCTATAAGAATCCCCGAGAACATATTGTAAAGGGTTGCGCGTTGTTGCTATTGTAGTTGTAGGGATTCATTTTTTATTGTTAGAACAATTTTGGGAGAGAGTAGCGGAGTAGTTTGTATTGTAGTAGGTTGGGAGGAGAAAGTTTGGACTATAATCAGCCATTGAGCTCAGTGTATGTGACTGATTATGCATCAATTAATCAAGAAAATTTCACAGGATCCTGGTCTATTATTACGGGTGATGTTTCTCTTATTTCATTGTTTTATTTACATTTTCCATGCTGTTCATTGGTCTTCTGGTACGCATCAGAAATCTGGAATAGGATTTACCCTCGCATGGTACCTTATGTTTCTACTCTCCCTACCTTTAATTTTTTCCGCTGATAGTGAATTTAAGAGAAAAGTCATGTAATTTAACTAGTGTAGTAGTTGTTATTCACTGCAAGCTGATGTGTGAATTTAGGGTTTGCTGCTGAGTTTTTCTTGTTTGGGTTCAAGCTAGAGGATTTGGGATACCGGGGATTTAGTGTAAGCCCTATCCACTGGGGTCCTTGTTCAACAGATTGGTCCTTCCAAGATCCCGTGAGCTGGTGTCGAAGCATTGAAACTTAAAAGTCCTTCTATGATCTCAGGCCTAGTTCTATGTTTAAATCTTATTGATTTCCCTTTAGAATATGCTGAAGCAGATCTAGAGTTAGATGACCTCTAGTCTGATCTCAAGATGCCCTTTGTGTCTCACCTTCTTTCCTTAATATTCCACTCAACCATCTATCTCAAACATCCTTTAGTATAGATGACTTTCCCTGTGAAAGCCTTGGCTGATTGTTTGCAAGTAATCTCCTTTCATGACTCCATAGCCCAATGGGTGGCACATTCCTAACATATCCTCTTTTACCGAAACATCTTGCTGTTTTTCTCCTTTATTTCCATTACCTTCTCAGTCGATGATCTCATGACCAACCCAACAACCAACCAAAAAACCCCCCTTCGTGCTTCATACCTAGCCTAATATCTCGTTTTGAGCTTCAAAGATATATCATTATTTTCTTTATGGGAGAGATCCCTCTCTGGGTCCAGGAGGGCCAGATCCTAGGGCCCCAATGTGGTTTTGATGTTGTCTCATCTTTTGGTCTTGCCAATCTAGTCAAAACATGGGAACCCCAACAGATTTATTCTCATGTTTAGGTAAGTTTGATTATATAAAATTTAATGTCAATATTTTATTTTTCAATTTTTATGTCTTTATACTAATTTACTTCGTTATTTATTTTGTACATTATGATTAGATACAACACTAGCATGTTGCCTAAAAAAGGGAAGAAATTGCATTGCCATTGAAAATGACTCAATACAATGCAAATTTATTCAAAAAAAAATTAATGCTATTTAATCTATTCCTAGATACAATGTAACAAGTTGGTTTGAGGAAAGGGGATCTTAATGAATCACGCGTGGAAAAAAAGGCAAAGGAACCTCGACCACCATAGATGGAATGCTTAGAAATGGATACTTAGGGAGATTTGCAGAAATCAAAGATCCATCAGAAGAGGAAAATGACCAAACTGAAGAACAAAATATTATGGAAGAAGACAATATTGAAACTCTAGAAGATGACGAACATGGATTATATGATATTATTTATTAAATTTAAGTTATGCTTGCAAATCAAGGTCATTTTTTATATCTATTAATTACTTATACTCGTAATTTTTTGACTTTGAGATATTATGAGAAGAATAAGTATTACGATATTGCTTTTATAAGTTTAATATTTGTATTATGAGATTTTTCACTTTAATTTTTATGTGATTCATTATTTTTTGAAAAAAATTGTGATTATTATTTTTTTGACATAAAATTCATCAAAAAATGTTATTTTAAATTTTTTTTTTTTGTTAAAATTTTCCCATAAAAATTGTTTATTTGACATGTCGTTTTTAGCAAAAGAGTCTCAAAATGTGTATTTTTTTATTATGTCTATATTCAAATTGTGTAATTTTATGTCAAATGTTAAAAATTATTTCCTTTTTAGTGACAATTATTTGATTTGCATTGAGATATTAATTAACAATAGATAAATATATATAGGAAAGTAACTTTAAAATATCGATTTATTTTTTTAACTGTGCAAAAGAATGATATCTCACTACAAAAAAAAATCTTAAAAAAAATTAAAAAAAAAACTCACGGAAGAAGATGAAGACGATTACTTCAAAAATTGTTAAAATTTAAAAATAATTATGCACACTTACTACATTACAAAATATAAAGTGTAAAAAATAAGTCTTCTAAAAAAAGGGGTTGACGTTGCATCAACACTTTTCAAAGTCAGCATGAAAATCACTAAGATTTTAAAAATAATATTTTTACTTAATACATAAGAAAATTTAAAGTGTCAAAAATATGATAAAAAAATAAAGTGTATTTTGAATCATCAATTTTCAAAATCGGATGATTTTTTGGCTACCTCAAAAAAACAGGTACTCGTTACAATTCCCTTTTTACAGTTTACATTGTTATAAGCACCAAATCCACGAAATAGTTATAAGCTCATATTTTGGCAGACAGTGACACGTTTTTTTAATAGAGGACTTCCCATTAATTCGATGAGGGAATGTTGGATGCAAAGAGGTAGGAGGAGATCATTACTGGAGTAGGAAAGCATGGGGATCTAAGTAAGTGAATGTGAATGTTGAAATAGAGCCTCTGGTCTATACATTGTCACATGCTTCTTTTTTTGGGAGCCTGGGCATAACAGTTGGTAAGGGAGACAAGGGATATCATTCCCTGATCGTGGGAGGCATGTTAAGACAGTGAGAGATCATTTTGGCAGAGGGCTGAATCACTTCACATTCTCAAGAGCTAAAAACAAAGCTCTAGAAGTGCTACAAAAATATTTTGAGGTGCCTATAAGTTTTTGAAAAGGGTGCTACAAAAATATTCCACAGTGCCTACAACCAATGTTATTTTTGCATCGTGTTGTATCCATATTTCCTTCTCGGTTGATTACTTCCATCAAAATGGGGTAGGTCAGGTCGGCCTAAGAGGTGGCATGGCACCACCCTAGGATATTAGGTGGACTCAAACACCAAAACATAAAATATTTTATAATTTTTCTTATGTTTTTTAGATCATAAACTCTAGAGGAATGTTTGAGGGCCTAAAAAACGGTTTTAGATGTTGAAAATCCTAAGTAGCCTATGTGAAAGAGCACATAAGGTTCTAAATATCTCAAATGAAATAGTAGAGAAATATATTTCAAATGAGACATTTTGAGCACAAAATAAAGACTAATGTGAAATTATAGTTGAAATAGAGTAAAGGTACCAATTCACTTCCAAGGGGAATAAATTGTTAAAAAAGATCAGAATGGAGAATGGGAGAAATCAATGGAAATATCTTGGATAAAGGAATCAAAGGAAGAAATTAGAATTAGAATCTGAATGCACAATATTTTAAAATATTAGAATAAATATGCATGTTGCATTATAGAAATAAATTTGGCAAATTAGGCAATTTGGCTCAACCTCAAACAACCATAACTTTCATCCCAAAGCTCAAAATAGAGCATATGAAAATTCAATGGAAATAATTTGAAGATAAAATATAACCATCCAGCTAAAATATCTATTTAGGTAGTAGAAAGGCTCAAAAAAGAAAAATAAGGGTACTTGTGACTTTGAAGTATAGGAAGATAAGCACTTTCAAAGTTTCTTAATTGTGTATCTAATAGAGTTATTACATGCACATATTGCATAATCATGAGGCCTGTTGGGTGTGGAGCCTGATTATCTTGTTTATTTTGTATCACAGTGTTGGACCCCTATACCTTAATGGGGCGGAAACATCGCCCGAAATTAAACGTTGCCTGGGGGGTCAATGGGGGGGGGCTATGACTTTATGGAGCCCCCCCCATGGTGGGGGGTTTCGGGGGCAGCGCCCCCGAAGCTAAAAATAGATGTAAATTTGCCTTGTAAAAGTATAGTAATTTCTTGTCAATCTAGGCCATTCATTAGGTGGATGATATGAAGGTAGAAGTTGTGTTTAGTTTAGGGTTTTTTTCCCTAGAAGGCAACCCCTCGCTTGTATGAGGGTATTGTATTGTGGCTGTGTATTGTATGTGTATTATTGGAGTGAGAAACAGATAGGGAGACTGTTTGAGAGAACATAGGATATTACAGTGGATCTATTGTAGGTTGTGTCTCTTCATTTCGCTGGATAATAGAAAGGAAGGATTGGTTGTTCGTGGTGGACGTAGCCCAAACTGGGTGAACCACGTATATCTGTGTCTCTCTGGTTTTATGTGTTTTGTGTGCTTGTGTTTTCTGCATATTTTATGTGTTTCATTCCTCTGTAATATTTAATTTTCTAACAAGGCCCACAAGCATGGAGTATTCCCAAGAAACTCAGATCCATGAGGAAGAAGTGAGGGCATGAATTTTGGCATGGAAAATGAAGAAACATATTTAATGGGCATAGGGAAAAAGTAGAGTCAATTGAGTTGGTAAATACTATGAAATGTATGAGAATGAAGGTAAAAATTTATAAGGAATATAATGGGAGGATAAAAGGGCTTAATAGGAGGAAAATCACATCAATACTTATTTTTACGATGCCTAAATCAAATAAAAACGAAATTCAAAATGGGTTCAATTTCAAGTCATGGATATGAAGGAAAATCTCATATAACAAGGGACAATTATGGAATAGCCAGGAATTAAAGGAGTGTTAGAAGGACTATAAACCACAACAATCACCTAATTACTCAGTAATAAGGGCATATTCATCTAAGGAATCACAAAACATTCATAAAAAAGTCTCGCCAAGAATAAAATGAAATGGAATGAGTTTGAAATCTACAAGGAGAACGCAAGAAGCTCAAGCCACCCATATTTGATGGAGAGAGTTCAAAATGAGGAGAGAATGAAGCCTAGTTACTTGTGATCAGGAAATTCTTTCAACTACATAACTATTCCTCTAACTTAAAAGCTCTAATTTTCGTGTACCACTTGTAATGGAAGGCTTCTATTGTTGGGATCAATTAAAAAAAGTTAAAAAATCCAATGAGAAGAAAATCACTTAGAATAAGTTCAAAAAGTACTTTGAGAAGTAGTATTAGAGTACTATTATGATAAAAAGAAGAATGATTTCTTTTAACTCAAGCTAGGTAATATGACTGTGGATGTGTATAAGATGACGTTTTTAGAATTTTTAAGATATGTTGGTGTCATAAAGGATTAGAAGGTCAAAATCCAATGGTTCCTTAGTATATTACCTTCTTTCTATAGTGAAAATAATTATATTTCAGGAACCAAAGAACCTATAAGATACCATAAGGAAGGCTAAATACTTACATGAGTAGAGTAAAATAAAAGAAACATTCTAGAGATCTTGAAATAACATGAATAGGGATAAAGTGGGGCAAAGGAATTAAGGCTTTGAACTAGATTTATATTTTAGAAGCAGTCCAAATGTATATCAACAAAGGAAAGAAAATCAAGGTAAATCCAAGATGGTAGAATATTCAATAAAATTTTCAAGACCACATTTTAGATGTTGGAGTTGCAAAGGAGAGGATTTGTTCAAGGAATTCCCTCATAAAGAACAAAAAATGTGGACTATTTGCAATCTTTAGAAGCTACTACATGAAGATATAGGGAGAAACATCCCAAGGATATAAGCAACCTTGGAATATTAACAAGCTGATAGTCAATCACAAATGATTGAATTGGAAGGTAACGTAAGCCTTGCTTGCAATTTTAGTTGATTTAGGAGAAACTCGTAGTTATGTTGATCCAAAGATAGTGGATAGATTTTATTTAAAAATATGTAAGCTTGGAAGGTCATGGTTGGTTCAACTAACTATTGAAACCAAAATGAATAACAAGGAAAATTTTGGGATTTGTCCAATAAATTTGAATGGAGTGGGCGCCATTTCTAATTTGAATAGCACTTCACTAGGTTCATATGACATCGCCATTGGGTTGGGTTGGTTGGAAAAACATCACATTGCCTTAGATTTTTACAACATAGAATTTACTTATCTTGTTGAGAAAGGATAAAAAATGAGAGTTTAGGAAGTTCTAAAGCCTATTTCTATTAGAGAAATATTAACCATGCAATTGAAGAAGAGATTTAGAAATGGTGTTGTTAGACTCTTGTAATTCACATTATCACAAGGTGGTTGATCATTTCTTAGGTATTTCATACTGAAAATAGTATTCCATGGCTGTAATTTAATTTTCAGGAAAACAAGGGAAATCCTGACTGTCTAGAACATCAAAGGAATCAATCTGCCTCTCAAATCAGTTGAAAGAGGAAATTATTGTTGATAAAGTGAAATGGGGAAATTACCAATGGAGAAGTTTATTTAAAGGGTTATATGTTGCTTAGGATGTTAATACTATCTTAGGTTAGCTAACCCTTATCCTAAGTTTAAAAACTTATATATATCACTCCACATACATTACTCCATATTCACTATATTTCCCTTTTCATTTTCATTTCCCTAAGTCATTCCCTTTTATTTCATTACTGCACACCCATATTACTTTTCGCATCAGAAAAATAAAAAATCCTTTGATTACCTCTTCCAAACCTCTGAAATGCGATTTGTGAAACTACTGGGGACCACCTCTCATTTCCTCGTCACCTCCGTTTGCATTTGCACACTTCGTATATTTTACCATTTCGCATCTCACTTATCATTTCATAATTTTTCCTGATGCGATGATGGTGGGACCAATTCACTTTCCACTTCATACACCTCGAATACGTTATAAACCCTTTTATTATGATTCACACATGATTAACATTACTTACCTTTCACCCTTTCCCTGCATTGCAAATACTATTTCTCAGATTGGGTAACTTAACTTATCGCATTTCCGCCAAACTTTAAATCTTGCGATCTCCGATGTGCGATATTTATCGCATCACACAAATCTTGATTTTACCCTTTTCGCATCACATCGAAAATATCTTATCGCATCACAACTTTTCTTGTTTAACCATGTTGCAAAATTTTATCCAGTCCCGATTGCGATTTGGGATGTGGTTGGCCCACCATAACTGCCCTCCGCTATACTCTGCTCACCACTATAATATGCTCACTTCTATTACTCCAACTAATTCCACTCCACATCATCAAAACCATTGCCCCTTTTGCCACGTCACCTCCACACTTTGCATCATATCACCGATCCCGTTCCTCATAACATAAATCTTAAAACATGCGATGTGGAATATTGACATGGATGCGATGAAGTCCAAAGCTAAAACCTATAGAATTTCCAGTTTGGGTGTATGGGCTTTATACATTGTTTCATGAAGGAAGAGCTACCATGGCAGACGGACTTGGGTAAGACCCAACATGGAGAAAAAGGTAGAGTAATGTTGAACATTACAGTAGTAAGGAGATAGACAAAAAGGGTCAAGTTAGGAAAAAACGTTTATACAAATATTATTATGTTATAACTGCAAGAACAGAAAGGGCAACGAACACATCAACACAGCTACTGATCCACGAAAGACTCCAACACCTCATCAATTTAATAATCCAGCAACAGTTTTATGAAGAGGAAGAGCCAATATGTCAGAGCCTTCCTCGCCTCTTCGGCATTAGACAACGGCGGATTCTATTCATTGCATAGTTAATAACAGACTGGTACACCCATCTTCTTGGCTAGAATTATCTTGTCACCACCTACACAGCTCCACTTGTCAAATTTTTACTCCATCATAGCCTCTTCGTGATCCCAAGAGAAAATTCCTTCCTTATTTTGTAATAAATAACGAACTATTAAAGCCACTATTATGGCCAAGCTCATCTTATCACCGCCTGCATGATTCCACTTGTCCAATTTCTTCTTGAATGTAATCACTATAGTAGACAGATTAATTGACTTAATTTTTATATAAATACTACATGCACTAGCAGTAAGAGGAGGCCTGGAAGGGAAAAAACCATTGTAATAGACTCGTCTGGTTGTAAGCACTCTCTTTTGGATGAATGAATGAGTATGATGTTTTCAAGATTCTTGTGTTATGATCTGTGGTGAAGTGCTCATTTTCTTATAATCTTTCATCTCTAGTTTTCGCATAATGTTTTCTTTCTTTACTATGGATAGAAATTTTTGTGTAGGATTTACCATGGGTTACCTTGCTTAGTCTTGAAACAATACTTTATGTTTTCCTCTGAGACCAGAATGCAGAATTCAGAGACGATATACTCTGCATTCCCGTCGAACCTTAATCTCCTCCTCTTTTCCATTTCACAAGCTGTCAAGATCCATTGACATGGCTAGCTTTCCTGGTTTCACCTGAACTCAGTTATTCATCCCTTTGAATTTGTTTACACCTGTTTGACTCCATAGCCCGATGAACCTCATTGTTGCCTCAGCCATCAATCTTCAAACAAACCCCTATGCACTAATAGCTAGCCTAAAATGCCCCTATAAACAAAGTTATATCTAACATAGAGATCCCTCTCTGAGTCTAGGAAGGCTAGGTCCTAGATTCCAAAGAAGTTTGATGTTGGCCCTCCGATGTTCTGTCTTTAGCCTTTGGAATTTACGGGGTGAAAACATAATGGCGACTTCACTGGGGACGAAATTTATCTTCCTCAGAAAGTAAATCAAAGTTCAGATTTGATTATCAATGATGGACAATGACTAGACACAAGAAGGATGCATTATTCACCTGGAGACTCCATGATTCAAGGAACCCAGCTTTTGATCATTCATGGCGACTCCACAACATGCTGACCAGATTTTCTACTTAAAAAGATGGCAAGGTTTCTGGCAGACCTTTTATCTCGTGAATATTTAAATGCATTAAGGAATCGATTATCAGAATTTCAGCTTGATGAAGATTTTCTAGAGGCTCTCTTTCTCATTTTGAAATCAAGAAAATTTATTCCTGAAGCTAAAACATATTTTCTGGAGGTAGTCATTGAATGATACTAAAAGGGCATTAAACTTTTGAATTCTCAAATTCAGTCATATAATTTCCGAGACCCTAAATAATTCTTGGAAAATATTCCTTCCCCTAAGCAAGAGGAAATTGTACTACCTCTTGACTTACATATTGAATATGATGGTACTTTCAAGTACCAAACTTAAGATATGGTTTCAAGGTTTAATATCGAGGATACAACTAATCAACTAGTCATTGAAGGCCTAGAAGAAAATATCATACATCATGTTTTTATCGACCCTATAGCAGATTATATGGAGGTTATTTTTAGCTCAAATTCTCAAACATGTACTCTCTATAAGGATCAAATACATCAACATTTCCCCTTTCATATTATAACTTTGGTTAGGTGGACACATAATCAAGTTATACTGCTGATTTTTCTGACAAACAGTAAAGTTGTGCATTTGGTTCTGCTACTACTTGACTAGTTGCACTGGAATTATTGCATTATTTAGAACAACAATAATTTCAGTAGGGTATGGTAGGTAGGTGTGCAAATAAGCTCAGTACTCTGAGCATATTTCCAGTTTTAGTTTCAGATTTCTTTCTAGTTTTCAGCACAATTATATTCTAGACTTCAGTTTGCAGAGAGTGTTGACTTCAACTTGAAGATTGTCATCCACAAAGGTTTTGTAGCAGATTCAATTGCAGATTTGGGATCGGCCCAATGGATCATGCCACTGGTCTACAGTGTTCTTGACACCTCCTGAAGGAGCTTCCATCCCCAGCTGGAGCCACTATTAGACTCTTGTAATTCACAGTATCACAAGGTGATTCATCATTTCTTAGGTCTTTCATACTAAAAATAATATTCCGTGGTTGTCATTTAATTTTCAGGAAAAGAAGGGAAATCTTGACTATCTAGAACATCAAAGGAATCAATCTTCCTCTCAGATCAGTTGAAAGAGGAAAGTATTGATGATAAAGTGCGATGGGGAAATTACCAAAGGAGAATTTTACTTAAAGGGTTATATGTTGCTTAGGATGTTAATACTATCCTAAGTTAGTTAACCCATATCCTAAGTTTCAAAACTTATATATATATATATATATATATATATATCACTCTGCATACATTAATCTGTATTCATTAGATTTCCCTTTTCATTTTCATTTCCCTAATTCATTCCCCTTTATTTCATTACCGCACACCCATATTACTTTTCGCATCAGCAAAATCAAAAAATTCTTTGATTACCTCTTCCAAACCTCTAAAATTCAATTTTCGAAACTGCTAGGGACCACCTCTAATTTCCACATCACCTTTGTTCGCATTTGTGCACTTTGAATATTTTACCTTTCTCATCTCACTTGTCATTTCATAAATTTTCCTAATGCGATGATGGTGGGACCCATTCACTTGCCACTTCATATGCCTCTAATACGTTATAAACCCTTTTATTATAATTCATGTGCAATTAACATTAATTACCTTACCTTTCACCCTTTCCCCGCATCACAAATAATATTTTGCAGATTGGGGAACTTAACTTATCGCATTTCTGCCAACCTTTAAACCTTGCGATCACCGATGTGCGATATTTATCACATTGCACAAATCTTGATTTTTCCCTTTTCGTGTCGCATCACAAATATATTATCACATCGCAGCTTTGTTTGTTTAACCATGTTGCAAACTTGTATCTTGTCCCAATTGCGATTTGCGATGCAGTTGGCCCACCATAACTGCCCTCTGCTATACTCTGCTCACTGCTATACTCTACTCACTACTATTGCTCCCGCTAATTCCACTCCACATCATCAAAACCATCGTCCATCTCGCCACGTCACCTCTGCACTTCACATCACATCGCTGATCCCATTCCTCATAACATAAATCTTAAAACATGCGATGTGAAATATTGACATGGATGTGATGAAGTCCAAAGCTAAAACCTATAGAATTTCAAGTATGGCTATATGGCCTTTATACGTTGTTTCATGAAGGAAGAGCTAACATGGTAGAAGGACTCAGGTAGGACCCAACACGGAGAAAAAAGCAGAGTAATGCTAACCATCACGGTAGTTAGGAGAGAGACAGAAAGGGTCAAGCCAGGAAAATGCATTTATACAAATATTATTATGTTATAACTGCAAGAATAGAAAGGGAAACAAACACATCAGCATGGCCACTAATCCACAAAAGATGCCAAAACCACATCAATTTAATAATCCAACAATGGTTTTCTAAAGAGGAAGAGCCAAGATGTCAGAGCCTTCCTCGCCTCTTCGGCATCAGACAATGCCATATTCTTATCATTGCATAATTAATAATGGACTGCTACACCCACCTTCATGGCTAGAAGTATCTTATCACCGCCTGCGCGGTTCCACTTGTCAAATTTTTACTCCATCATATCCTCTTTCTGATCCGAAGAGGCAATTCCTTCCTTATTCTGTAATAAATAACGGATTGTTAAAGCCACTGTTATGGCCAGGATCATCTTATCGTCGCCTACATGATTCCATTTGTCTAGTTTTTGCTTGAATCTAATCACTGCAGTAGACAGATTAACCGACTTAAGTTTTATATAAATACTGCATGCACTAGCAGTAAGAGGAGGCCCGGAAGGGAAAAAACCATTGTAATAGACTTATCTAGTTGTAAGAACTCTCTTTTGGATGAATGAATGAGCATATTTTTTTCCAGATTCTTGTGTTATGATCTGTGATGAAGTGCTCCTTTTCTTGTAATCTGTCATGTCTAGTTTTCGCACACTGTTTTCTTTCTTTATTGCGGATAGAAATTTTTGTGTGGGATTTACCATGGGGTACCCTGCGTGGTTTTGAAATAGTACTTTATGTTTTCCTCTAAGATCGAAATGTGGAATTTAGAGACGGTATTCTCTACATTTACATTGAAGCTTAATATCCTCCTCCTTTCCATTTCACAAGCTGTCAAGATCCATTAACATGGCTAGCTTTCCTGGTTGCACCTGACCTCAGTTATTCATCCCCTTGAATTTGTTTACACCTATTTGACTCCATATCCCAATGGCCCTCTTTTGCTGCCTTAGCCAGAAATCTTCAAAAAAAACCCTATGCACTAATAGTTAGCCTAAAATGCCCCTATAAACAAAGCTATATCTAACAAAGTGATCCCTCTCTAAGTCTAGGAAGGCTAGGTCATAGATTCCAAAGCAGTTTGATGTTGGCCCTCCGACATTCTGTCTTCAGCCTTCGGAATTTATGGGGTGACAACAGGTGTCAAATTTATGTAGTTCATATGGAGGAGGTAGATATGGGTAAGATGAAAAATATTGATACATAAATACTAAGAGAGTATGAGGATGTGTTTAGTGAAATCCCAAGTTTTCCACCAAAAAGGAACACATTGCCATTAATTTGATTCCTAGAGCTATCATAGCATCCAAACTTCCATACATAATGAGCACACCACACATTAAAGAGTTTCAAATGAAATTTGAATAGTTTCCCAAGAAGGGGTGTATATCCCCAAGTGTGTCACACTTGGGACCCCTAGTTGTTTTTGGAAAAATAAATATGGGTCATTGATATTATGTATTGATTTAAAAAAACTAAACAAGGTTACAATAAAGAACACACATCTTTTTTCAACGATAAATGGCTTATTTAATAAATTGAAAGGAACCATGGTATTTTTCAAAATATAAAAAAGAAATGGGTACCATCATATAAGAATTAAAAAATAGGATATAAACAAAACAACCTTTATAATAAGATATGGAAATTATGCATTTGTGGTGGTGCCATTAGGTTTGACAAATGAACCAATTATTTTTATGTATGTTATGAATGTCATTTTCTAGAAGTACTTAGATAAGTTTATTATAGTCATTTTGGATGACATAATTATTTATTCAAGATATGGAGAATAGTGTAATCAACACTTGAGGATGGTGCTAAAATTGTTGAGGGATCATCAAATTTATGACAAGTTGAGAATGTTCTGATTCAACATAAATCATATTAAATATTTAGGCCACATCATCTCATAGGAATGTATAAATATGGACACAAAGAATATCAATGGAATCAAGGAGTGGATAGAACCAAAAATATTACAATGGTTATATCATTCATGGGACTAGAAGGCTACTACAAAAGCTTTATTGAGGGTTTATCAAAGATAATTCACTCCATCAATTATTTGCAAAAGAAGAGTGTACTCAGAATGTGAAGAGGCCTTACAACATTTGAACAATATTTTAAGAAGTGCAACAAAATTTGGAATAGTTAAATAAAATGAAGATTCTATTGTGTGCATTGATGCTTTCAAGGAAGGGCTTAGTGGAGTCATTGCACAAAATGGCCATATAGTAAAGTTATGAATCTATGAAATTGAAGGTGCATGAGGAAAACTATGCCACTCATGACTTGGACTTGGTAACGATAGTACATGATCAAAGAATGTGAAGACATTACCTCATGGAAATAGGTTTGAACTGAGAACATACCATAGTGTTCTAGAGTATCTACTTGAATAGTCAACATTAAATGGAAGGCAAGTGATATGTCTAGAATTTCCCACAAATTTCCTAACAAGTACGATTTCGAAATAAAGCATATCAAAGGAAAATATAATGATATATTTGACACAATTAGTACAAGAATACATGAGATGCATGTTATAGACATAAGTGTGTATAGTGCATAATTAAAAATAAGAATTTTATAGGAAGAAAAATCAGATCAGCCAAATGTGCAAATGAAATTAGCATTAAAACAAGGTAAGCTACAACCAAGGAATAAAATTTTTGAGCTAAATGAAGATGGAATTCTCATGTATAAGGGAAAATTATATGTGCCAAACTTCACAAGAGTTGAAAATTTTCATTTTAAAAGAAATGCATGATGTTCCTTAAGTTGGACATCTAGGTTATCAAAAAAATCTCACAACCATAAAAATTTAGTATTTTTCGTTGATATTAAATACATATGTATATAGTTATATTTTTAAATGTGTGGAATGAAAAAAAAAAATGTTGATTAGGGACACCCAACTGGTTTTCTACAGTCATTTAACTAATGAAAACCATATTATTAATAAAATTAAATGATTAGTTGCATGATATACATAAAAAAAGAGAATGGGGGATATGACTCCATTAGAGGGGAAGGAGAGGTGGCTAAGGGGACACAAGGGGGCCAAATCCAATACTAATAAATATTATATTATAATATAAAGTATATAAACGTTGATTAATGTAAATGATATCAACATTGGAATTTTGTGTGTGCTAAGTAATTGGGAAGTGATTGAGAGACTAACAAGTTTCAAGTTGCAACCATGCATACTTACTATTAGGTTTTTGAGTTGAGTGTCTATACTATTAATTATTCCATTTCATCATATACAAAATTGTGTATAGCTATCCATTCATTATAATGGGAAAATTTACATAGAGCTAAATTTTAGGAGAACTAGTGTAAATTTGTTATATAAGCATCCCTGATGTACCAACATAGATATTTTCTTAGATACTCTACATTGGAGCCCTATAAGAGGTAGTTAACATAATGGATTGCAATTATAAAGAAGTGGGGGGGGGCTCTTGGGTTGTGCGGGTTGAGGGAGGAAAGAGAGATGGTGATTAGGATGGTCGGTTAACTGGGAAACCTAAGTGTTAGTGTGTTTCGGGAATGACAACAAAGCCATAATTTTCCATTGTGATTTCATGGCACCAACTTAAAGGTGGATTACTATTGATAAATCTAGAATACAGTTAATTAAGGCTAGGAGGAACATTCTTAGTTAGTAGCTAGTTTTTTCTTTTCTTAAATATGTGTTTACTCTTGTATATGATTTAGTGCGGTTTATTATGTGCGACTTCTAGTTAAAATTTTCATTGATAATTCAATTTGCATGCGATGTTGCATATCTCTAATAAATATGTTTTAATTATGCTTGGTATTACTTCTTGTTAATCCTATGTCCCCGTACATATGTAGAGCATAATAATATTATGGTACCAAGGTTGGTTTGTGGTGGTGTGACCAATCCTAGGGATTGCTAGGTACATTATATTCTATCTACATCCCATATTTAGTCAACTTACACAACCTTTTATATTCATTGAGTTTGTGTACATAAAAAAATCACTACATGATAAGAAATGGAACATTCAAAAGTACCTCACAAAGTATAAAATACACTCTTCATTATAGCCTAAGGTTTATGTCTAGGATAATCCATGAATGGACTCAAGACTCCCACTACTTAGGAAATGTCTACTCTAGTAAATACTGCAGAATACATAAAAATACCAACTACACTTCCATATGGAATAGAGGCCCTATCATCCATATTTTTGGGGGTTGTTAGACACTATTGAATTAAAATATTAGTTCCCCAAAAAATTAAAATACTCACTCGTCTATAATGGGTCATGAAAAAACCCTACAATGAAAATTTTACATAGATACAATGGCACGACTAAAGTTTTTTTTCTCTCTATATCTCTCTTGATATCCATTATTGATATATATTTTACAACCATTAAGTCTTTCATGTCTAATTTTGTTGAAATTTCATATATCACATCCTTATTATTGCCAAATAATAACACATCATCTACATAGAAAGTGATAACAAGGAAATGACCACCATATTGTTTTTAATACACAAAATGTTCTAATTTAAATCTTAAAAATTTCAATCCCAAGATAAAGGAGTAGAAAAAATTATATCACATTTTGGGAGGTTGTTTGAGACCATACAAATAAGTTTTGAAGTTGTAAACCAATGACTCTTTACCTTTTTCAATGCAGTTTTCTAGTTGTGTCATATAGATCTCCTCCTTCAAGTCACCATGTAGGAATGTTACTTTCACATCCATTTTTTCTTTGTCTAAATCAAAAGATGATGTTTTATGTAATAATAACCTAATAGATGATAACTTAGAAACTAGGGAAAATACCTCACCAAATTATATTCCCTCAACTTGGGTATATCCTTTTCTAAGCAACCTTGCCTTATGCTTTTCAAGGTTTCCATCTAAAATCGCCTTGTTTTTTAGCACACAATTACATTCAATGGACTTTCTTTTCCATTATGAAATAATACCAAGTTCCATGTATCATTCTTTCCAAGTGTATCCATTTCTCATCCGTGGCCAATCTCTAGGTCTCCCTGTCTTCTATCTGCATTACTTCTTTCATAATTACAATCTCATCATTCTTAGCAAATAAAACAAATATACATCGAAATTAAAAAAAGTATAATTTTATCTTTTTGGTTGTAATATTTTCCAACCGGACCTCTTTAAAGTTTGAGGTGGATTTTCTTCCTCCTCTTTTGAACTCTTTAAACCACCCTCCTTATCATGTCCATCAAGATATTTTTGTTCATCTTCTAATTTATCTTTATGAATCTTTGGTGGTATTTATACCACTAAATTATTCTCATCCTCTTATATTTTCACCATTAAAGATGACAACAAAGGCATATGTGCCATCCTCCTAAGAATATTTTTCAAACTTGTCATCATAATCATTCTTTTCCTTTATATTTTTTTTTTCTTCTTCCTTGTAGTCTCTTAGGAATTCTTGGCCTTATTGTAATTATATAATTTTACCATGCACATTTTAGGAGACTAATCTCTCCCATGAGATTTGAATATACCCTTTTCTCCCTTATTTCTTTTCTCCTTTTATTTTCCATTAATAGCCAAGGCCTCCTTGGTGTATTCAAAGGTTTTCTACCTCACCTCCTCTAAGAGTAAAGAGTCATGAGCTCATCAAGAACCAATGTATTTATAGTGCTTATAATTACCATTGCCAAGTTGTCCCATGATTCTAGCAAGGAATACAAAAGGCTCATACAACAATCCTCTTATATCATTACCTACTCTAATATATGACTACAAGGAGTATGAAAAGTCCATCCAAACAAGAGTTTACTCAATGTGAAATCGAGATGTATGAAAAGTCATTAGAAATCTTATGTACTCCACAAAAAAATGTGAAAAATCATTACACAAATGCTTGTTATGTCAACAATAAGGTAACAAATCATTTTCATAATGTATGCTTGCTCAATAACAAGATGTCAAAGGATTTATAAAGTATTTTCTCATTTCTACATTATAGAGTTTGAACTAGCATGTAAATGTGTTCTCATTTATACAACAAAATATCAAAAATCATTAGAAAACATTTATTTAGCTCATAAGATGCCAATATCATACAAATTCATAGCACACGAGTTTAAGGCACATAACCTTCATACCAAAATAACTTAAACTCTCTATCAACATATTCAAATCAAAACATGGGAATTCCAATTTCTTAGCCTTAATGGAGAGATTCACAATTACATTCCCATCATATCTTTAATTGAGAGATTTACAATTACATTCCCATCATATCTTTAAAAACAAACTTGTGTTAGTTATAAATGAGTTAAGAATTTACAATTTCATGAAATATATATTGAAATGGAATTAAAAGTTTCTCAAAATCAATATTATTATTATTAATTCAAAAAGATAAATTAATTATTAATAAAAAAAATCATTACTTTTTAATCAACTATCATCCATGCATACTGATATTATTATTATTATAATTCATATACATATTATTAACAATAATATATAAGCATAATTGGGGATTGAATATATTTTGAATGAATTCATAAAAAATATAACGATAGTATCTAATCAATACACTCTTTAAAGCTATAGAAAACATTGTGTTACAAATTTTCCATGTGATGAT
This sequence comes from Pinus albicaulis, assembly GCA_034641835.2. Taxonomy (NCBI): domain Eukaryota; kingdom Viridiplantae; phylum Streptophyta; class Pinopsida; order Pinales; family Pinaceae; genus Pinus; species Pinus albicaulis. The sequence continues at coordinate 115,374,526 of CM076582.1, forward strand.
ATAATCAAGTTACAAATACATATGCAAACTATATACTCAAAACTAGTTATTGATAACTTCCATATCAAGACAAATGATTATATTTGATAGGTGGTCGCTATGTCTTTTTTGTTTTACAACTTCAGTATTTTTCATAAAGCAATAACATTTTGTCACGATATGGTGTCCAACACAAGAAACCCTTAAAGACTAGTTGATAAAAAACAAGTTTAATATTTATAAACCCCAATTTTAATGCTAAGAAACCCTTTACAAGTAGCCATCGTATTGTTTTATATATATGAATGAGAAATTACATTTCGCATTCTCAAATGGAAATTATTTGTCAATCTTTATTATGTTTTGGAATATCAAAACATCGCAATCTAATGTAGATAAATGTAGATAAAAATTTATATGAAGTTGGGAAAAAAACAATTTCCAAACACATTATGATTTAAACTGCAGAAATTAAAAGTCTACACAATGATTTACGAGTCCAAAATTAACTTGTCTACGGAATTCAAGCGCAGTAAAAAATACTCTTATAATGTTATACGTTTGTCACTATAAAAATCAATTAAATTTTGAGTTCCAAACTTAATCTGGCATGTGATTGGGTATTAATCTTGCATCTTGAGCATGCTACATTGGTTACTTTTAGCTTTTTTGGTTTGAGAATTGGAGTTGGTTTTTAGCTTTGAGTATTTGTTACTACAGATTTATTCCTTTATTACCCCAGTGTATGTTTGGCTGGGGTTTGGTTTTTATGTGTTTAATATTGAGTATACTTTCAAAGCCAGATACTTTGGTTACCTTTAAACTATTTGGATTAAGATATCTTGGAGTTATTTTAGTTTGTAATTGGCTTTGGATTGGACTTACGTACATCTTTATTGTTCTTTACTTAGTATGTGGATATAGGATAGGTATTTTTTGGTTAGCGGGTGGCATCTCCTTTGGAGCTCTCGATACTTCTTTTTGACAACATATTAGATGTATGTTCGGACAATGTTGTTAACCAAATTTCATGGTTAGAGGAGATTGGATCCCTGGTGCTATGGATTATGTTTTTTTTTAGCTTAATCTATATGGTTTTGTTTTTTAGAATTCTCATTTTTAAGACTTACATTTTTGGATCATATCATAGTCTTCCACATTCTCTATATATATATGTAATCCACAAGTGGTATTGTTTGAATAGCTTGGTTTACCACATTGATCGTTGAAGATTTGATAGCCTAAAGGTTTGTGGGTTTTGATTTTCTAAATTTGGATTGACTTTTAAAGGCATATATTCAATATCCTCTATTATTATAAGGTGGACTATTGAACATATTAATACAAAAGCCTTTCATATGGCTAGGTGGGTGGTGGAGTAAATGTTTGATATTTGGAGACGGTTCTTGTGCTTTTGTCATTTTGAGGTTTGGGAGGGTGTTGATTTGGACAAAGGGAGGGCCTTTTGATATTAGATGATGGCAACTACTTTTGGGGAACATGTAGACTACTTGGATGATGTCACCTTAAAACAAATCTTGATTAATGTTGTGAGGAAAATCTCGTCTACTCTAGCCAGTAAGTTCCATCTTTCTATGTCAATTAAGAAATTAACTAGGGATCATTCCACTTCTCCTTTACATGATCAATACTTTTGGCTTCGGAAGGGAAGAACATGGAAGAAAAAGGTAGTTAAAACTAGCGATGTTATGAATTCACTCACTTTTGGATGTTATGTTATAGTTGATTGAGTATCTCATCTTTCATCTCGTTATCTGGTCAGAAGTTGGGATTTTGGGGAGTTGAGTATTACAGAGATAAAGAGTTGGATGGAAGATAGTTGGTCACCTATTATTGGATACATTCTGAAAATGAGTTCGATGGTAAACTATTAGTATTGTATTCATTTTCTATGTGCAAAATATGTTGATAAGATTCTTGTTAAGCCATGGGTAAAGGGTCGTTGTTTCCTTAGTCTGTCGAGGTGGAACATAGATATCAATCCTCTCAAAGAACTCCCTCAGGGTAATGTGGTTTAGGTTAAATTTCTTGAATTACCTATATACTGTGGACAAGGAGTGCCATTACTGATATCGATAGCGAGATTGGTAGATTTGTTTTCTTGGATGGGCAAAGTTTGGCTGTTGTGGATAAGCGGGTCACATGGTTACTCATGGAGGTAAACTTCTCTTGAGGTCTTTTACCCAAATTGGAGCTAAGGTGGGAAGGAAACCACCATACGAATCTTATTGACTATTGGAGGATACCTTTTAGAAGCCTTTTCTATCACGAAATGAGACATCTAATTCGGACTTGTCCTTGGTGTTATCACAAAATCTGACCTGATAGGCTACTCATCAAGTGGACTTTGTGTTACTGTTTCAGACCAGTATTTTGGCTGAGGCTTAGCCTCCACAACCTGAGAGGGCTCTCTAAAAGGTTTATGATTTTTGATTAATGGATAGATGGCTAACTCTAAGGTAAAAAGATAAAATGATATAACTGGTTGTATCACAAATTAGCAAACATTCATTGGGCCATGGAGTTAAGATAATATTCAACAAAAAATCACAATCTATTAAGCATGGAAGTCAAGGCATTTGGAGTTTAAGTCAATGAATAAAACAGTAACACAGTGAAACACACAGTCCATTTGCATATGAAGGAAGTTAGAGCATTGTTAAATGAATTCTAAGTATCACATACAAATACCACTGCAAATAGAGATATCGAAGAAAGCCATTAGTACAATGATGAACATAAACTCCTTATGAATCTTGGGTTGTCAAAACAGATCTCTGTATTAAGTTAAGAAGAAACAGTGACATACAATAGCACACAGTCTTCGCTAATAAAAATGCCCAACCTCTTGGATTTCGACCTTATGCTCTTTATAGAACATTTACAAGATAGGATTCTCTTATCCTCCACTAGAGACATCGAATTCATAGTGTTTGACACCTTTCCTAATCTGAAACATGCTACTAATTACAAAATGGCAGCTATACTTCTTTTGAAAAGTCCTAATTCTAATAGGACTGAAACTCTTAAATATCCTTCTAACAACCTTATCTAGTCTTTAATTCAAGCTTTGACACCTGAAATCCCATGAATTCAAATTTAGATGTTGACCACTCACTTGAAGTAACCTTGCTGTGAGTAGTAATGTTTTCCTATAAATTAGGAAACATGTCTCCTGCTTTTTAGCCCTTTAATTTCATTATCAGTTTCGAGCACTTTGATCATTTATGGATCACGTTTACATGTGTCATGTTTTCCAAATATTCCCATAATTCTTTAGTCTTCCAGCTGTGCAGAAAACCAAATCCGAAATGATGCAAAAAGGTAAAGGATAAGCCTGTGCTACGAAAGTAGCTTGTTTTCGTAGCGCTTTTTGTAGCGTGGTGTTAAAGTTCCTTTTCTAATCATTTTTTACCTGTTATCTTCAAAGAAGCCTTCTCATGCTATATCCACACTTCCACTAGCAATTTCAAAGCCAAATTCATCAGAGTTATCCCAATTTTTTTATGAAATTTGTGCAAAAATACTGCTTCAGCAGTTTCGTAGTACATTTCAGCAGATTTTCACTATCTGCGCTACGAAACTGCTATGCAAGCAGTTTTCTATAAACTGTCTTCAAAATTTATAACTTGGAGATGTTTAAACCTTATGAGGGTTGTTAATATCTCAAAAAAATAGTAACCTGACCTCAAAAACATGATCTTCATCAAAATTTGTCTTCACCTTAATGAGAAACTGACTTATAAATTTATTACTTTATTGCACTGTTGAATTAGTCTGTTTCACTGTTCCTTTAGCTTTTCTTGAGATTTTGTTAGCTGAATCTCCAAATCTTCAACTTGTCTTCTTAACTTCCTGTTGCTAGCTCTCAAATGAGTATTCATGACTCTCACAAATTTCGCTTCTTTTATGGCTGGGACTGTCCAGGTGAAGAATTGTTCCTCACTGATAGGTATTTATGGTTTAGAAACCTTTTCACCTTCCCAAACAACTTTCATCCTCTTGAACCTTGTTTTCTCAATGGCATGTTTTCTAGCTCTTTTCAACCTGGCAATTTCATGGTTTGTTGATTTTAATTTCTCCTCCATTCTTTCATAATTGATTATTTCTATTTGTGTTGAAGATACTCTGTTTTTGGTATGTTCTGATATAGGTGAAGAAAGGTCTATTATCTCTTCATAAACAATAGGTGTTACATTTTTTTTCTCAACCTCTGCATTAAGCTCTTGTATCCTCTTTGACTATCTAGTTGCATGCTTCCTAGTCTTGAAAACAAATGTTGCATCTTTATCTTTAGACTCCAGCTTCTTTGATCATTTCACCCTTTTATGTTTGCCTTCATCAACTCCTATGAAGTCAGCTTGAACTAAAGGAGACTCTTCTATGTCTATTACATGCAAGATATCATCTAAGTTCCATTTCAAACCTGGGCTATCACTTGTTTCTGAAAGTATTGTTTTCCCTTTTGACTTTGCAGCTTGACTTCTAGTAATTCTCTGTGGAATTTTCTTACCAGCTTTCTATTTGTGTGTAGCTTCTTTGATTTCTTGTAACCCTTTTTTTACAGGTGAAGGGATTTCTGCAATGACCACTGGTATCCTTTCTACTTCGTCCTTTACTTGTTTCCTAGGCTTCAATTTCACAAACCTTTTTGTCCTTGTAACTACAAGTTTGCTAGATTCTGCTGGTAGAGATTATTTTGCCTTAGGGTTATTGACTGGAGTTTGAGCTTCTATTCCAAATCCACATATAAATATAAAAGATGACCAATCTCTATTAATATTTTGGAGCTCATTCAAGACCAATAGTTTGATTAAATCATGGTGAAACAAAGATGTTTCACACTCTTCAGATTTCACTTGAAATTTATCAGCCATTTTAGCAATGCTTCTATATAGGAAAAATGGTAAGTCTAGAGATATCATACCTGTGAAGTGTAATAGAAGTTTGAAATGGTAGGAGTAAACTTTGTGGTACCTGCCCTCGCATGTGAAATATCTCTGGATATTGAAGAGTAGTTTAGCATAGCTATCTTTAATGCAGTTTCTAGGAATTGCATTATTTAAATCCATCTATGTATATTATGGCTTTAAAAACACCTTGCATGCCTTCATATCAAATCTGAAACCCTTAAACCATGTTTCCTTTCCTCTAGGTATCTCAGTCACTAGAGCTATAGTTTCAGGAGTTACTGACATGTTCAACATTCCCACCTTTGTATTTGTACCATTGAAATGAAAAGCAAATTCTTTTGATACCTGACTGTGTCCACCTTGCAGCTTTTCACAAAACTTTAAACATCCTGCCTTTCTGAAAGCATCTAACACTGTTTTGTCTTTAGCTAGAACTCTTGTGCTTTCAGGTTCAGACCTTAAACAATGTCCTGACCTATGATTATTTTTCTCCTCTGTCATTCTTGCCTTCAAAAATTTCTGTTTGCTTCCTTCATAAATTAATGATCAGCCTCGCTTGATAGTAGACGATAATAGCTTTGGTGTAATATGACCATAAGCTTAAACTTGAAATAGCTATGTTTCACTACTTGTTATGAAAACTGGAACGAGTAACACATATTAGCCTTTTCAAACTTGAAACTTCTTTTCACAAATGACACCTCTACGGTAGTAATGATGGGTATGAATGGTTAAACATTTTGGAAATGACCCCTAACTAACTCACTATGATGTCATTGTATGATAACCTAACGGATTCTAACAGTTTTTATGTTTTGACATGACATTTCTAAGAATCTGCGCTTTCGTAGCGCACCTGGTGCAATTTTGGTGAGATGCGCTACGAAAGCAGCAGCACTTTCATAGCGCACAACTGGTTTTTTGAACTGACCATGCTACGAAATTGCAGTTTTGTGGCTAATTACAGAGGATTTTTCCAAAAGTTAAAAACATGATTTCTAGATGAATGATGAGACTTTTCAACCATGGGATAAGACTTAAAGACCTTATTTGGAAATTAAAACTAACCTTTTTGAGACTTCTAAACCTATCACCTACCTTTATCAAGAATGAAATGACTCAAGACCTATTTGACATTATGACTAAAAGAAGGTAAACTTTCAAAGTTTAGAAAAAAAATTTTAGGGTGATAACACTTGGCACGGTAAAAATATGTATAGAAAAATTACAGGTAAATCTAGATTGGTGGTACATCTAATTCGTACTTGTCCTTGGTAGGGTACAAATGTGTCTAGAAAATTTTTAGGTAAATCTAGTTTGGTGGTTGTGGACACAGGTGTGGATGCATGCTCAAAGACACATTTGCTGGATTCCACAAGTATTGACCCAACTTCCTTTTCCTTCTCACCTTGTGTTAATTCTCAAACTTCTTCCTTAAATGTGGATGTTGTCGAAAATGGAGAGGGTGAGGAGTCTGATAATCCTCCTAATATTCCCTCAGACTTTGAGATAGGTACAAGGTATTGGTTTGCAATTTAAACCCTTGGTGCACACTCTTTCGTGCCCTCAACATTATTATATTAGTAATCCACTTGAGGCCGTTGGGAATTTATCCTTTGATGTATATGGAAATACTAAATGAAATTCATTTGAAAATGGGGAATATAGGTTAGAGAATAGATCCTCTTGGGTATTTAATCACAGAGTGGATACAGAGGATATGAGAAATACCTTGGAAGAATTCCATCACCTATAATAACATATGTGACTGAGACTCCTTTAATTGAGGTGATAGCTTCCACTTCAACTCATACTTCCCTTAAGATTATATTTCCCCCACCCATTCCCCTCGAGCATCTACCTATCTACTTTATGACCTACTCCCCTTCTAGTCTCGCTCCCATCAGTGATGAAATTTGTTACAACGTGTAAAAAGGCGGGGGGGGTGAAGTAAGGTTGTTGATGATTAGGCCCTTATTTATATTCTAATTCATCTTCAGGAGGATTATACACACTTTCAGGGTACTCCTCCACAAGCACTCAGAGAATTTCACAAGTACCATGTTTGGAGATGAATATTATGTCATTAAACATAAGAGGTCTTAGGGACACCTCTAAGAGAAATTGCTTGCGACATATACTTAAGGTACATAATCTAGTTATAATTCTTATATAAGAAACTATGTCACTTGGGAAGAAGGAAATAATAGTTTTTATGAGCATGTGCCTTGGGTGGCACCTATGTGTGATATATGCCCAGGGTCATTCCGGGGGTTTGGTAGCTATATGGGACCCCTTAAGAGCTCGGTTCACTCCATAATACGCTTTGGATAGAATTTTGTTGACTGGTATGTTTCGAGGTACAAAAGAGAGGTTTCACATCCTTAATTTCTATGTACCATATTCAGATAGGGAATTTTTATGGGACAATTTTGTTTTGACAGGTCTTTTGAGTATTGAAGAGTTGATTTTAGCTGGTGAGATAAACCTCACAATTTTGATATGTGAGGTTTGGGGTGGAAAAGGAAAACTAGTTCCATAATTTGTATATTTCAAACATATTTTTTAATAGCATAATCTGGTGGATGTGGTTTTGTTTCCAATTCTCCTGACATGGACAATTGGATGAAAAGGTGAGTCTATCATATTCAAAATATTGGATAGATTTTTTGTAAATGATAATCTACTATTTCAGCTAGGTAGTTGTAGTTCGTGGGCGGTTCTATCTCTGTTATCAGACCACGATTTTCTTAGAATGGAATGAGTTGCAGATATTGTTGCGAAAAACACTAATAGGGGGGGTGAATCAGTATTTTAAAACAAACATAAAATTTTCCTTTTATTCTAATTTTTGTATGCTACTTTCCTGAAGTAAACTTGAGTGTGTATGCAACTTTTATGCAGACAACTAGCGTATATTTAGTAATCTTTTATTTCATTTAAATCTTCATCTGTTTGTCTTAAAAAAATATATCAGTTATTCATCATACATTAGATAAGTAGTAAACAAGTGTAGTAATAAAAAAATAAAGCGTCATACACAAGCAACACACATGAAAACCAAGATTTAAGGTGGAAACCCGATGTGGGAGAAAACCATTGTTGTTTTCATATTTGTCTTCAATTTCATTATTATGAAAATCTTCTTACAATCTTATACTAGGGCAGACTCATACCAGCATGCACGCACCCACCTACAGAAGGATACAACCTTCACTCTTTCTCCAGCTCCTACTGGAACAGAGCTTCAATCCCCTGATCTCGTTTACCAACACCCACTGGAAGGGAGCTCCAACCCCTTGATCTAATCACCAACTACTACTGGCAGGAAGCTTTCACTTCCTTAATCAAGGCTCCAACCCTCAGCATCATCAAGGGCCATGTTTCATAAATTTTCACACTATATCCACCTACTTCAACACATCACAATCTATAGGTTACTTTTCATCAAATTTTCAGACTAAACCCACTAACAATATTTAAGCTCAATACCATAAATAAAAATTGAAACTGATCACTATACCAATTCATTCAATCAATCACTGAAGTGTTGAATCAAACAACCACTGAACCAATCAACCATTGAACCAAACAATCATTCAACCAAACACCAACTCAATCAACCAAACACCAACTCAAACTCAAACAGTGAGATCATTGTACCCACAATATCAGAATTGAACCCAAAATATTGCATCGACATACTGAATCAACTACAACCCTGATCAATCATATGAAAAAATATATACGCCACTTTTCTTAAACAAACATGTGTATATATGTGATTTTCATGTATGAAACCTCATACAGATCTCAACATACTAATTTATGAACTACTATCAATTTGAACCATACAATGACTTGCACACAGACATAATTAAACATTATGTCAAATCATAGATCTATGAACCCTAAACAGTTAGCTGCATTATGAACATTCTTCAACAAATAAATAGTCAATAAATTCAACTTTCGACATCACTATTAAGCCCAGATCAACATGAATACTTCATCAACAAATAGTAGAAATACAACAATACTGTATAGACTGATCAGACATATTCCTTAGTAGAAACCCTAGCTTTCATACGCGCTTTCCATAAACCATTTCTATGTGTATATGTGCTTCGCAAGACTAGCACCCACGTACAGATCTCAACATACTACATAAAATATACGTGTCTCCTCAGAAGATAACCTGTGTGTGTACGCACCTTACCTGTGTCAAACCCGCATACAGATCTACAATTTCCAACTCATAAATGCGCAGCTTATCAAAACTTCATACATACGAGATCATGACATACATAGTAATAAACAAACGTCAAAATCCAGATCTAATCGACCCATTAACAGATCACACAATCCATAGTCATTTTAGGTCTAATGATCCTGATCCATGATTATATTACTCGGTGCATATGTATTTCAGATTAACCACTCATTAATATCCCATACCATGAAATAAAACTTCATATAAAAGTAATCATCAATCACTCTCACATATGCACACATTAACACTTTCATTTTGACCTCCTTATATAGCTTAATCCTTAACCAATACCATAGACCAAAACGATAATAATGTCGGTGGTAATATTTGACAGGATAAAATAGTTGTTACTCCGCTCAATATTGTGTGCCAATACCATGGTAAATATATTTTGTATTTAGAGATTCATAGTGCGTCAAATGTATGCACATTTTCTTCTTCATATATGCATGTCTACGCGACTTTGATTTATTGAACATGCGTATATTTCTTAAAATGTTCACATTTATGATTCTTCTATCTCTAACCCACATACCTTTGACCAATCATTCTGTCACTCTTTTCCATCACTCCGTCACCTCTGAACTAACATGTGAACTCATCGGGTTACCATATACTTATCCCATTACAAGTGGGTTGCCATAAAGGACAACACATACATCAAAATGACAACAATATCCCCTTTGGACTTGATAGCAACCACGTTGGTGTTTGATCACTACAACCTGTAGATACCTAAAAAACACATCAATCATTGCAATTCAAACACCAAGATATTGTAATATCCAAAAATAGAATAAACAGGAATATTGAACAATAAAATGGAAATTACAGTAAACATAATTACATCAAACATATGAGAATATCATTTGAGTCATTTTATTACATTCAATAACAGAGATGAAGAAAAAAGTGCTTGAAGAAAATACACTCAAGCTAAACAGAAAAACCTGAAATGGCCCTAAACCTCAGCACATGATATGGTGCTGCTGCAATAGCTGTTGGAATGTTGCCATTGTACAGTCTTGCTGGAAAATACAACTGCTGGAAACTAGGAATGCGTAGATTTATTGATTGGGTGCTAATAAATATTTGGGATCAGATATCTAAGCTTTCTAGAAATTTTCCAAGATAACGCAAAAAGGGTTTCCAGAAATGACAATAACTGAAATTGAAGCCCTAGGGATGATTTACGCACTGCAGTTGGGAGACTGCTAGGAGGTGGCTGAAATGATGATAAATATGTTTTTACTCCTCCCAATAAACTTCCCAGATGAAGGGATGCTCCCCTCACTGGATGCCAAGCTAAGAAAATTGGGTTATTGCTCCTCCAATAGATCTATCCTCCTATATTGCATAATTCCTGAAGGAGACTGCACTGCTGATAGGGGTTGAATATTGGCCTGATGCTTGATGATGAAATGCAGCTCAAGAACCTTTCCTAAGTGGGAACTCGAAATCCCTTCAGGATAAGGGTGGGATTTCCACTCGGAAACACCCGTGTGCTAAACAACACAACAGACTTTGCTAAACAGCTGAAGCGTGCAAAAAGTCATAAAAGACAATTCATAAAAAATATTAAGAATGCTTTATATGGTTGTCATCCCCTTCTTATATGCTTGTGAGCCCTCACCCTCTTGGCCCCACACAATAATTATGCTACACACATGGCCAATAACCTCCATTATGACTGCGATGTCCTCCATTGTCTCCACTACCTTCATGACTGCGTTGTTGATTTGGTCAAATTGACCCCATCCACATGCACTGACCCACATTCACACCAAGAATTGGTTTATTCATCTTAATCCTATCTAGAATCATTGATCCACATTCACATTAAGAAGTGGTTTTATTCCTACTAAAGGGATTTATGGGTACCTCTACCATCTTATTCATCTATCTTGTTGACAAAAACAAAAAATAATATTCTAATCATCTAAAAGCTAATTAGGAATATTACAGTCCTCCCATCTCAAATGTTGTTTGTCCTCAAGAAACTGCAAGGATGGATGTTGCAAAATCTTCTCTCCTTCCCAAGTGGCATCCTCATCCAGAAGGTTCCTCCATCGAACCATATATTCTTTGATCACCCTGTTTCTTAGCTACCTCTCCCGAGTATCCAAGATAGATTCCGGTTGTAAAACCGAATGGCCCTCATCATCATTAGGTAGGAGATCCATAGTGGAAACTGCATGCTTTCCAATGGCCTTCTTAAGGCATGAGACATGAAAAATATTGTAGATCTTACTCCCAATGGGGAGCTCCAACTCATATGCTACTTCCCTAACACAGTGGATCACCCTGTATGGCCCATAGAAACGAGGATTAAGATTCTCAGCCCCATTCTCCTTTAGCGTAGACTTCTTGTAAGGCTGAAGACAGAGATAGACCAAATCATCCACCTCAAATTATCTCTCCACCCGACCTTGATCTGCATATGCCTTCTATTGATTTTGGGTTGTAGCAGTGTTGCCCTTAAGAACACGGAGTATATCCTGGATCTCTTGGATCCACTCTTTGGCTAAATGATAAAGCATCATAACCATATAGAGTCCTGAATGAAGACATACCGATCGACATATGAAATGTCATATTGCAACAATATTCTCCCAAGTGGAGCCAACATAGCCATGCTCTCTACTGCCCCGAAACATAGTTTCACAAGTAGCCTTCCAGCCACTTGTTACTATCTATGTCTGCCCATATGTCTAGGGCTGATAACTAGTACTCGGTGTCAACTCGATACCCACCAAATGGAAAAACTTCTGCGAAAAGCCACCCATGAAGCGGCTATCTCTATCACTGACTATGGTCTTAGGAAGATCATGAAGTCTGAAAACATCTCTAAAGAAAATCTCAGCCACTTGTCAATTAGTGTACCATGAGGAGAGGGAAAATAAATCTGAATACTTTGTTAGTCAATCAGTGACCACAAAGATACAATCCTTGCCTTGCATTGTTGGCAAACTAGTAATGAAGTCCATAGAAATTCTCTCACATTTCCCCTCCAGAACAGGAAGTGGTTGTAACAACCCTGCAAGATGGATGCTCTCTCCTTTATTCCTCTGGAAAACTACCCACTGCTTGATATGTTGGAGCACATCCTCCTTGGGACCCTTCCATGAGAATCTCTCTCTGATGGCCCGGTATGTCGTTGTGAAACCTTGGTGGCATAAGAGTGGTGAATCATGTGCGGCATGCAAAATCTTCTCCTTTAGCTTAGAATCTCTAGTCAAGAATATCTGGTCCCGGTAGTAGATGACCTCATCCATTACTCTATATTTCTCATTGGTGACCTGGCCATCTAGTATCAAACATGTGAAGCAGCCTTTGGAATACTCCACCAACAGTTGGGCCTTCCAATCTGAATCCACACTCATCAAGGAAAGTGTTGCTCGTCTCTGTGATAAGGCATCATCTACCACATTTCTCTTCCCTTTGACATATTCAATGTCAAAGTCATATGCCTGAATTTTTCTAACCCATTGTTGTTGCCTCTCTTACAGTTTCTTCTGCTCAAGAAAATACCGAAGGCTGTTATGATCAGTCTTTACTCAGAATCTAGTGCCTACCAGATACTGCGTGAATTTGGCCAATGCATGCATAATTTCTAGCATCTCCTTGTCATATATGGGATACAACCTCTCATCCGGCAACAACTTCTGACTCTCAAAGGCTATGGGATGGCACCCCTGCATCAAGACTGTGCCAATTCCCTCCCTTGAAGCATCACATTCCAACACAAAGGGCTTGGTGAAATATGGCAATGCTAACACTGGACAGGTGCTCATCACCTCTTTGAGCCTATAAAAGGCCCTCTGCGCAGTGTTTTTCCAACCAAAGGCTCCCTTCTTAGTGAGATATGTGAGTGGTGATGCTAGTTGGGAGAACCCTTTGACAAAATTTCAAGATTAGGTGCAGATGCCTACAAACCCCCAATGTTCTATTCCATTCTTTGGCTCTTCCCAATCCTGAATAGCACAAATATTCTCCTCATGGAACCTTACTCCATTAAATCCAATGATGTGGCCTAAATAAAGCATCCCTGTGAGCTAAACTCACATTTGGAGAGCTTGGCATAGAAATTTTGCTCTTCCAGAATGTGTAATACTGCCTCAATATGTTGCAGATGCTCTAAGTCCCATGTGCGGTTATAGATGAGAATGTTGTCAAAGAAAACCAACAAAAATTTCCTCAACTGACCACAGAATATGTGGTTCATACAAGACTGAAAAGTAGTCAGAGCATTGGTCAGCCCAAAGGGCATCACCAAGAACTCAAAGTGGCCATCATGATGTCTAAATGCATTATTGGGGATATCCTGATCCCTTACCTTGATTTGATGGTACCCCGACCTCAAATCAGTCTTTGAAAATAACTTTGATCCCCTCATCTCATCCATCAACTCATTGATCCTAGGAATCAGGTACCTATTCTTCATTGTATTCTTATTCAAGGCTCTATAGTCAATGCACATCCTTAAGGTACCATCCTTCTTCTTCACCAAGACCGCAGAGGAAGAAAAAGGAATAGTGCTAGGTCGGATATGTCCTAAAGCCAAGAGCTCCTGAATGGCTCTCTCAATATCATCCCTGTAAGCTTTGGGGTGCCTATAGGGTGTGGTGATTACTACTTGGATCCCCTGCTCCAAATCACTAGTACGTTCAAATGCCCGGTCCGATGGCCTTCCCAGTGGAATGTCCCCAAATACTGTAGAATAGTGGTTTAGAATAGACTGCACATCAGAGTGGACTAATTTGTCCTTACCTCGTGCTTCTGACATACGCAACTCTACTACCCATTCTATGTCTCCTTTGCGCAAATCAACATCCATCCTATGTGTTGACACTACCTTAGGTGGATAGGTGTGCATGCCCCTGATCATTTGGTGCTTACCGCTCTTCTTATATGTCCATTCCATCTTCAAGGTCTCCCAATCCATGGTGAACTTTCCCAGTGTGATCAACCACTGTACACCCAATATCACAATGGTGTCAGTCACATCGACCACAAAGAAGTGATCTGTCAATGTGTATGTCCCAAAAGTCACAGTCAATGTCGGAACATACTTCACACACTGCATGGTTCTAGCTTCTGGAACCAAAACTGAGACTCCTTCAAAATCATCTGTGGGTATGCCTCTCCTTTGCACTAGTTGTGTATCAATAAAATTGTGGGTAGCCCCACTGTCTATCAATACTGACACCTACTGTCCCTAAAATGTGCCTCGGACTCTCAATGTAAGATACTTGGGAACTCCCCGCAAAGCTACAAGGTCCCCTCCAATTGGAGAAAATGCTCCATTTCCACCTCCTAGTGGTGGTGGATCCTCTCCTGGTGCCATAGCGCTGGTGTCCCCTTCCAGCTCCTCCTCTGCTTCCTCTTCACTATTGGAGAACACTTCAATAAAATGTGCCTTTCCATCAGCACATCGATGCCCTGGTGCCCATGGTTCTTGGCAAGTGAAGAAAATATTCCTCCTCCTAAAATCTCTCTAGATATCATCACTAAAAGGTCATTTTCCTTGGTTCCCTTTTGGGGATGGAACCTTCATATCTTTCATCTTTGACTGGAATGTGGGTTTTTGCTGGAATGTAGCCCTTGCCCTTGGCAAAGCATCTTGTAAGTCCCTAGCCCGCCCAATGACATCTAGGAGCGTAGCTGGTCTAGTGGAATTTACTAACCCATGCAAAGGTTCTGCTAGTCCATCAATGAACATGTATACCCTCCTAGCTGTGGACAGATCTGGCACCATGATGAAAAGTTTCAAGAAATTAGAGATATAAGTCTTTGGTTTTCCCGACTGCTTGAGCTTAGCTAGCTCAACAAAGTGTGCCTCTGGATCTCTTCGATCAAACCTCTCTACCAATCTCCGGGTGAACTCTACATATGTAGTCACACCTGCATGTCCCAATGTAGACAGTCTGTGGAACCACCATTCATGTGCTTCACCTTCAAGGTGCAATGCTACTATCTTAATAGCTTCAGTCTCTAATACTTGGTTCAACTAGAAATAAATGTCTAACTTTTCCACCCAAGTTTTTTTCATGCACTTGGATTACCCATCAAAAGCAGGCATAAATAATCTACCCATAATACGTTGCAAATCATTATTCTACATGCACCCTCCACCTCTGTTGTTGTTATGGGGTATTATATTATCTTTGATCTGGAAGAAATATTATAAGTTCAGATGTTCTTTAAATCTTTGAGACTTAGATTCATATTCCAGAAAATAATCTATGAGAGCCTCTTGCTCTTGTGGTCCTCTAGCCCCATTTCCTACTGCTAGGAAGGTAGCCATAGTGGAGCGTTGTGAAGCTTGTTGCACTATCAGTTGCTCACACCAATGATGTGAAGTACTGGATATTTCTCCATTTTGAAACCCTCTTGGGGTTTCCCTTTGTCTCTCCACTCTCATCTCCTTGATCTCTCTGGCCAGATCCTGCATAGATTGGAGAAGAAGTTTTGGAAACTCTTTCTCATCCATTTCTCCAGACATTGGAGACTTGCCTTTGTCTTCTATTTCTTCTGAGATGTGGTATTATTTGTTGGTTGTATAATCAAATTGCGACCTCTATTAATATACCTCTTCTCCCAGACAGTAAGAGGTTCTTCTTCAGATGTCATAGATGTAAATGCCCCACAGTTTGAGCCAAGATTATGCTCTGATACCACTGTAATATCTCAAAATATAATAAACAGGAATATTGAACAATCAAATGGAAATTGAAATAAACATCATTACATCAAACATATGAGCAGATCAGCTGATTCGTTTTATTACATTCAATAACAGAGATGAAATGCAAATTTCCTGAAGAAAAGACACTCAAGCTAGACAGAAAATCCTAAAATGGCCCTAAACCTCATCACATGATATGCTGCTACTGCAATAGCTGCTCGAATGCTGCCACTGCACAGTCCTACTAGAAACTAGGAATGTGTAGGTATTCTAATTGGGTGCTCAGAAATAGCCAGGATCAGAGATCTGAGCTTTCTAACACTTTTCCAAGATAACCCAGAAAGGTTTTCTAGAAATGGAAATAACTGAAATTGTAGCCCTAGTGCTGATTTACTCATTGCAGCTGGGAGAATGCTAGGAGGTGGTTGAACTGATGAGAAATGTTTTTTTACTCCTCCCATTCAACTTCCCGGATGAAGGTATGCTCCCCTCACTGGATGCCAAGCTAATAAAATTGGGTTATTTCTCCTCCAATAGATCTGCCCTCCTGGATTGTACAATTCCTGTAGGAGACTGCACTGCTGATAGGGGATGAATATTAGCCCGATGCCTGATGATGAAATGAAGCTCAAGAACCTTTCCTGAGTGGGAACTCAAATTACCTTGAGGATAAAGGTGGGATTTCTACTCAGAAACACCCGTGTGATAAAAATCATAGCAGACTTAGCTAAACAGTTGAAGCGTGCAAAAAGTCATAAAATATAATTCATAAAAAATATTCAGAATGCTTTCTATGGCTTCCATCCCCTTCCTTATATTCTTATGAGCCCTCACCCTCTTGTCCCCACACAATAATGATGCTACACACATGGCCACTAACCTCCATTATTATTGTGTTGTCCTCCATTGTCTCCACTACCTCCGTGACGACGTTATTGATTTGGTCAAATTCACCCCATCCACATGCACTGACCCACATTCACACCAAGAAGTGGTTAATTCATCTTGACCCTATCTAGATGCATTGATCCACATTCACATTAAGAAGTGGTTTTATTCCTACCAAATGGATTTATGGGTCCCTCTACCATATTATTCATCTATCTTGTTGACAAAAAAAAAATTAATATTGTAATTAGCTAAAAGCTAATTAGGAATATTATAGATATTCTCCCCCATTGACATAAAGGAAAAAGGACGGACCAATGCTCCCCCTGAGCACATGTTGAATCTCCTGAAATATTTTCAATGAAGTAGATGACTGTATGACTCATCTGAATATAACCTTTCCTATCACTAAGGACCCAAACTTACATCAACCACACAACCAAGTGGGGTTACATAACATCATATTCCCATCATGGGATTACATACATAAATGAACTGACTTTCAATAGTCGAAACATGACTAAATATTACAAGAAATACATTATGAGTCTTTACATGACCTTTACATCAAATGACATAAATGACTTTTATGAACAAGACCAAAAGACTATAACATAACATCTTTCAACCAAATACATAATTTTCTTCAGTAATATTGTAAACATAATGCCAACAATACATCATTAGCAACATGACTACTGCTCCCCATGAACTTGTGCTACCTGTGAACATCTAGATATGACCATATAAACTCATACAACAAAGCATCTTCAGAAAATCATAAATGTCAAATTGTACCAACTCATAGATCATTAATAATTGAAACCGGTTATAGGTAACAACAACAGAACGTAATCATCAACAACAGAACGGGAAAGCCAAATAATAATTGACTGGAGCATATGAAAAAAATTTCTTAAGTTTGACCCATGGTTTTCTGGTTAGATAAATATATACGTGGTTTTCAGTATAGGAACTCGTGTATATACACGATTCTCTTTCATAAAATCCACATATAGAAAGTAAAATTCTGAGATATCACTTGTACTTGAAATAAACTGATCGACATAGAGATGAAACAGAGACTACTCTTAGTTTTTGTCTAAGATATTCAAATGCTTCTCGTGGAAAAGGTTTTGTAAATATTCAAATGCTCCTTGCCGAAGAGGTTTTGTAAATATATCATCATTTTTTTTATTTTGAGGGAAAATACTCCAGTTTGACCTTTTGTTCAAGCACTTGTTCTCTTATAAAATGGTACTTAATTACAATGTTCTTGGTTTTGGAGTGCATGACAGGATTTTTCTAAATGCTAATAACACTTGTATTATCACATAGGATGGAAATGGGAGGAGAACACTTGATTTGAGTATCCTGCAATATCCAGAGAAGTTGTGTACAACAAGATGCAACAACACAATATTCTTATTCTGCAATAGATAAGTCAATGAAACTTTGTTTCTTACTGAACCATGATATAAATCAGGGTCCTAAGTAAAATGCACCTCCACTAGTTCGTTTCCAGTCATTTATATTTCCAGCCTAGTCTGCATCTGTGTAAGCATGAAGAGTAAAATATGCATATTTAGGATACCATAAGACAAATTCTTGAGTTCCTTGTAGATAAAAAAATATTCTCTTAACTTCTTGAAGATATTTTTCCTTTCGATTTTCTTGGAAGCATCCAACAATCCCAACTGCATGCACGATATCCGGTCTAGTACCAGTTAGATAAAGTAAACTTCCAACCATATACATGTATTTAGGTTAATTCACTGCGGGAGATTCATCATGTGAGATGAAGCTATATATTGTCATCATTGGAGTACATATTAGTTTGCAGTCTTCCATCCCATATTTCTTCAGAATCTGCTTGAGAAATGTTTTTGTGAGAGAAAGATGTCATCATTTTCTTGTTGTAATTTTAAACCAATAAAATATGTTATTTCCCCAAGTAAAGACATTTCAAATTCTTACTACATAACATAAGCAAACTTTTGACTCATAGATTCTTCATTGCTACCAAAAACGATATCATCTACATAAACAACAATAATTAGCAGTTTATCATCATCTATTTTTGTGTACAGGTTGCTATTTGCGGAGCCTTTTGTGAAACCTTGTTGTTAAAGACAATTTTCAATATGATAATACCATGCACAGTGTGATTTTTTTAGCCCATATAATTCCTTTTTGAGTTTGAAAACATTTTTTTCATAATTTCCTAGAATGAACCCTTATGTTTGTTCAATATATACTTCTTCTTATATATCTCCATTAAGGAATGCAAATTTTACGTTCATTTGATAAAATTTGAAATGACAGAAGCTTGAAAATGCAAGAAACATTTATATGGCTTCAAGTCTGGCTACAGGTGCAAATGTTTCTTCAAAGTATATACCTTCTTGTTGAGCATAACTTTTGCAAACAATTCTACCTCTATTTCTAATGACTTCTCCATTTTCATTCAATTTATTTTTGAATATCCATTTTGTCCCAACATAATTTTTATCACGAGGCCTTGGAACTAATCCCATGTATTATTATTTTCAATTTGATATATTGTTTCATCCATGGCCTTGACCCAACATTCATCTTTGCTAGATTTATTTACATTTTGAGGTTCAATAGTGGATAATAAAGATAGATAACTAGGATATCCAACAAGAGTTCTTCTTGTTTATAACCGAGTTTCATTTTCTCCTAGTATTTGAGTTTCTGGATGATTCTTTTGAACATATGGATGGAGTCTTTTCCCTATTTCTTGAGCCTTCTTCTGATGATTTATTAATTTCATCTTCTACATCACTTTGATTTGATGTGGGAAAGCATTCATCATAATCATCTTTTGTTATTGGTACCTTTTTGGAATCTATGCATGCTTCATCAATTACAACATCAATGCATTCAACAATATTTCGAAGTCTCTTATTGTAACATTTGTATCCTTTTCTTCCAGATGAGTAACCAAGAATAATTCATTCATCTTACCTAGCTTCAAACTTACAAAGTTTTTCATCATTATTTTTTATGAAACATTTACTTCCAAAGACTCTAAAATACTTTACAGTAGGAGGCTTACCATACCAAATTTCATAAGAAATTTTATCACGGTTTACTCGAACATGAGATTTTTTGAGAATATTTAATGCGGTATGTGTTGCTTCACCCCAGAATGTGTTAGGTGTTCTAGAATCATCAATAATTGCACGAGCCATTTGTTGAAATGTTCTATTCATCCTTTCTGCAACCCCCTTTTTTTGAGGAGTTCTGGCTACTAAAACATAACTTTTAATGCAATGTTTTTCACATAAATAAAAAAATTCATTTGATATGAATTCTCCTCCTTTGTTAAATATGAGACATTTTATTTTTAGATCCAAATATTTTTCTACTAATGGTTTAAAGGCTTTATATTTGTCAAATTCTTAATCTTTGTATTATAATAAACTGATCTATCACATTCTAGAGAAGCCATCAATAAATAATACATAGTATGGTTCTCCATGAGGTGCCTTTTTCCTTACTGTCCCACAAAAATCAATATGAATAAGTTCAAGAGGCCTACTTTTTTATCCTTATTTGGCATTGAATTGAACCCTGATTTGCTTACCGAATTGACATGACTTGTGTTATCACAAAATTAGACCTGATAGGATGTTAATCAAATCAATCTCATGTAACTGTTTCAAACCAATCTTTCGATTGAGGCTTAGCCTCCTCAACCTGAGAGGGCTCTCTCAAGGGTTAATGATTTTTTACAGAAATATAGATGGATAACTCTATGTGGGGTATTAAGTAGATAAATGATAGATATTGGTTGCAAATCACATCAGCAAGTGCAAATTGGGATTATGGAGTCAAAATAGTTTCAGTAAAACCAAACAATCTACTTAGCATGGAAGTCAAGGCATATCAGAGTTCTAGTCAAGAGATACACATGTGAAACAGTAAAAAATATAGTCAGGTTGTCTATATAGGAAGTCAGAGCATCAAAAATGAATTCTGAGTAACATAAATAAACACCACTACCATATAATAGTAATAAGCTTCAATTAGAACAAGAACACACTAGAACTCTTTATGAATCTCAAGTTTTCTAAGTAGAAATCTCTGTATTAAGCTGAAAACCAGTCACTTACAATAAACACAGTCTCTTGCTAAAAATGTCCAACCTTTACCATATTCGACTTCTTGATATTTTATAGATCATTTACAACATAAGATAACCTTATCTACAGCTAGCTACATCGAAATCCTGACTCTTGACACCTTTCCTAACCATATGACACGGTATTTATTACAAAAGGACAACTAATCCACTAAACAATCCTATTAAAAATAGGATTCAAAATCTTAATCACGTATCTATAACAAACTTATCTTAATTAGATTACATTCTTTTCCAAATGTATTAACACCTGGTCGAATCTATATGATTGGCTCCAAACCTTAATGACCATAATGTTGACCTCCATTAAAGTAGGAAATAGTCCCCTGTTTTCTAGGCATAGTGTCCTTTACACTCTTGAGACACTCTGACCATCATAAACTCATCATTTCGAGATTATTTGTTGTTAGAAACTGAAGTAACACCTGCCCAAAATCCTCCCTAAGTTCCAGCTATCCAAAACCATCATCAAACAGTTCAAATGAGCTGAAATAGACCCGCGCTACGAGAACAACACAGTTTCGTAGCGCTTTTCGTAGCGCAACTCTTTTACCCTTTTTCCTTCAAAATTTTGATTTCTTTCCTCCAATATTATATTCATTATCATTTAATACATCCTTCCTGGAAATTTCAAGTCATAATTCATACTTTTTCCCTTCAAAAATTTATGAGAAAGGGTGAAAAAAGCTGCTACAGCAGTTTCGTAGCGCTTTTCACTATTTTTACATTGTTTGCGCTATGAAACTGCTGAGTGAGCAGTTTTGTCCAATTTTTTTCAAAATGAAAACCATAAATGTGCCAAAACTCAAAATAAAATTGGTTTCATCAAATCAAAAGGTCAAATGAACTGAAAAACACATTTTTCATGAAGCTCCTTCTTAATTTTCACTTGATTTAGCTTTTGACTTTTTAATGACTGTCATTTTGCACCTTTGTTCTTTAACTCATCCTGAGTCAATTTCACCCACTGCTCCAAGTCCTCCACTTGATATCTAAGTCTTCTATTACTGGCTCTCAAGTGAGTATTGATTACTCTAAAAAATTTAGCTTCCTTGATGGCTGGAACTGTCCATGTAAAAAATTATTCTGCACTGCTTGGGGTTTCAGACCTAGAACCAGTTTGACCTTCCCATAGTGCCTTCATTATTTTAAACTCTGTTTTCTCAATACTATGCTTTTTGGCCCTCTTTCTCATCACAACAATTTCTTGGTTTGCTAACCTCAATTTCTCTTCAAGATGTTGACACTCTGTCATTTCTTCTTTTCCCTTCTTTGTTTTGCTAGATGCATGCACTACTGTAGGTGAGGAGAGATCAACCACTTCTTCAGAGGATTTTGTTATTTCAATAGTTTCTTGAAATTATTTGTTTCCTTCCTTGAGTTTCTTAGCATGCCTAGTTAAATTTTTCCTTGCTTGAAAAATGAGGGATGCATTTTCGCCCTCAAAATCAATCTTCTTTGCGGACTTAGTCTTTTTCTGTTTGTGTTCATCTTATCCAATGAAGTCAGCTTGCACAATGTGTGTCTCCTCTATATCAATTGCATGAAGGATGTCATCTAAATTTCCCTTAATTACTGGGTTGTACTCTGAAACTGAAACAACTGTCTTTCCTTTTGATGCCACTGCTTGGCTTCTTGTCACTCTCTTGATTTCCTGCTTGCTGGAAACTTGTTTCTGTTTTTCCTCTTTGACACTCTTTAACTTATTTTTTGCAGGTGATGGAGTTGATGTGTCAATAATTTGTATATGCTCTATCCTTTTCTCAACTTGTTTCCTTGGCTTCAGTTTTACAAAACCCTTTGGTTTTGCAACCACAGGTTGACTAGACTCTGCTACTGGTGGTGAAGGAGGTCCTTTAGTTTTAGGGTTTCTAGCAGGAGTTAAGGTTTCCAAATTAAAACCATTCATAAACAAAAAGGATGACCAATCCCTGCCTATCTTCTGAAGCTCATTCAAAATCAACAACTTCATCAAACCATAATGAAACAAGGATGTTTCACAACCTTTAGATTTGGCTTGTACTTTATCAGCCATTTTAGCAAGACTCCTATGCAGGTAAAAGGGAAAATCAAGTGAATTTTACTTATGAAATGCAGAAGAAGCTTGAAATGATATGTGTAGACCTTATGATATCTACCTTCACATGTAAAATATCTCTAGATGCTGAGCAGTAGCTTTTCATAAGTGTCCTTGATGCAACTTATAGGGATTTCATTATTTAGGTCCATATCTGCATACTCAGGTTTCATAAATTCTTTGCATGGCTCCATATCAAATTTGAAGCCTTTAAACCAAGTTTCTTGGCCCCTTGGTATCTCTGTCACAGCAACAATAGTCTCTGGTGAAATCGAAACATTTAGCATCCCAACCTTGGTAGTTTTTCCATTGAAGTGCAAAGAAAATTCTTTAGACACCTGTGTGTGGCAACCCTATAATTTTTGACAAAACTGAAGACAACCTACTCTGATGAATGCCTCCATCACTGTTGGGTCTTCAATTATGGCCTTCATATTTTCAGGTTCATATCTTAAGCAATGTCCCCCTGTGTGAACTTTCTTTTCCTCTGCCATGCTTCTCAGAAAAACCTATCAGCTTCACTTGAATATATGAAACAACCTCGCTTGATTAGGATGAAGATAAGCTTTGTATGGAACAACCACAGGTTTGGCTTGACAACTTCAGAGCTCAGAAACTCATATGGAGGCAAATGAAACGAGAATGACCAAATTAGGAAATATTTTGAATTTGAAATGTCATCTCATAACTGAATGATGCCTCCTTCATACCCTATCATGACAATGATGACTGTAAGATGGGTAAGTACATTGAATCTCATCATTAATTAACTCATCATACCACTAACCTATCATTTCCCAACGGATTCTAACAAATTTCATCTCAATTGACAAGACGGTTAAGAAATCACGCTTTCGTAGAGCCGGCAGTGTATTTTTCCCAATTTGCGCTATGAAACTATTAGCGCTTTCGTAGCGCAAATCAATTTTTTTGAACTAGTGGCACTACGAAAATGTGGATTCTTGGCTAATTGCAGAGTTTTGACCTAAAACTTTATGGAATGATTCCTAAATAGAAATTATGGATTTTTGACAATGAATGAACCTTTAAAAGACTTTATAACCTAATGATGACCTTTGAACTTATAAAATCTAACCTACCCTTAACCAAATCCTAAATTGACTTCTAAACCTAATTTGAATCATGACCAAAAACACACATGACACAATGATGTTTTGAAAATTTTTGGGTGATAACAGTGGCTCCAGTTGGGATAGTGTGCCCCTATGGTACACTAAGAACCAGTAGTTCCAGTGCTACTATCCATTTTCTTGACCAAAACAGCAAAAACTTTGAAATTTCCAAGCTTTCTCTTCAAGCTCTAATGGCCTTCACCTCGGGCTCAAGCTTGCTTATTTAGCTTGTCATTATTAGCAGAAAAACTCATAAAATGGAATATGTACAATGTCATGAATGATAAATCAGATTTCAGGAAAGCAATGCTTTAAGAACCTGCCATTGACAGGTCCTCTAGCATATGATTTTCCATCCATATCCTGCAGTATGTAAGTATTGTTCCCATGGAAAGCAGCTATCTTGAAAGGACCATTCCATAAGTTCTCAAAATTACCATGTTTGCCTTTCTCTTCAATTCCGGCCTCCCATTCCAGCACTTCATTCTGAATTTGAAAACTCTCCTCCTTGATCTTCTTATCAAATGTTCTATTGATTCTATTTTGAGATTGTTGATTACTGTCATAAACTTCATTACTCTTCTCCTGTAGAGCTATAAGCTGATTGATTCCCCTTTGGACTGCATTTGGTTCCTCTTCTAACCCTTGAATCAACTTCATGACAAGTACCCCTAGAGATGTAGGAAAGA
This sequence comes from Pinus albicaulis, assembly GCA_034641835.2. Taxonomy (NCBI): domain Eukaryota; kingdom Viridiplantae; phylum Streptophyta; class Pinopsida; order Pinales; family Pinaceae; genus Pinus; species Pinus albicaulis. Next base: position 115,399,358 of record CM076582.1, read on the forward strand.
TAGCCTCAGCTCCATATACCAACTCATATAGTGATGTTCCAATTGACCTTTTTGTGCATATCCTATCAACCCATAAGGCATACTTCAGCTTCAAATGCCAAGCTTTCTTATTCCCCTGCAATACCTTTTTAATGATCCTCACTAGACTCTTGTTAGAAGATTCAGCAAGACCATTCCCTTGTGGATAGTATGCACCAGAATTCCCAAGAGTAATATGATATTGATGACAGAAATTGATCAGATTCTTAGACTTAAATGTCTGTGCATTATCAGTTATATTCTTCATGGGGCAACCAAATCTAGACAAGATATTATTTTCCAAAAAATAAATAATCACAGAATCATTTTCTTGCCTATTTGGGATTGCTTCAATCCATTTGGTGAAGTAATCAGTTGCCGTGAGAATCCATCAATGCTGACCTGATGATGATGGATGAATCTCTCCAATAAAATCTTGCCCCCACTGCTGAAATGGTGCTTCCACATAGATATTTATTAAAGGTAAAGGTACAAGTTTCTTCTTACCCTTGAAAATATGGCATTCATGGTAGGCAACAATCTTTTTGTAGACATCCTTAAACATTGTAGGCCAATAATACCCTGCTCTAAGAATATTGTTCACTGTGGCCTTCCAATAATGATGACCTCCGCAATCTCCTTTATGGAAGTCTTCAATTAATTTATCAGCCTCCTCTTCTAGCAAAAAATTCAGAAAAATTCCGCCGATATCCTTCCAAAACAGATTTCTGTCAAAAATAAAATATCTCAAGGATTTTAGCTTAACAAACTTTGCCTTAGACTTTGTTAGATCAGCAGGTGCTTTATGATGTTGTAGGACAAAAACAACCTCCTTGTACCAATATGAAGTGATGTATTTTTCTTCAATAGGGACTAGTTCTTCTTCCTCATCTAAAATTTCTGATATTTCTGCAATTAATTTTATGTCAAGACAGTCAAAGTTTGACTGCGCCATCAGCTTTGCTAAGCCTTTCCCTTTGACCAATTTTGTTGGCTTAATCTCTATATCATACTCCAGCAATTTAGCAATCCATTTCCTCCTCTTACCATCAAGATCAACTTGAGTGAGGATGTCTTTTACAAAAGTATTAGGAACAAAAGCCACAATATGAGAATGCAGAATATAAATTCTGAAATCTTTGATAGCCTTCACCAAGGCATAGGCTTGCTTCTCTAAGATATTATATTTCAGCTCAGAGTTGGCTAATGTCCTACTAAAGAAAGAAATACGCTACTCAATACCTTGTTGTCCCTTTTGTAGCAGAACTCTAGCGATAGTATTCTCTGATGCAAAAGTAAAAACTAGAAATTATTTTGAGAAATATGGACTGATCAATACTGGTGCTTGTGTGAGTGCCCTTTTTATTTCCTCAAATTAGTTTCTTACTTCTTCTATCCACTTAATGTCAACTCCCTTCTTCAACATCCTTGTTATGTCCTTCACAATCTCAGCAAAATTAGGAATAAATCGCCTTACAAAATTTACCTTTCCAAGGAAAGATTGAATCTCCTTCCTACTTCTTGGCAAATCCACCTTTTGAATTGCATTGACCCTGTTTGGATCAATCTTAATCCCATCACTATAAATTACGTGTCCAATTAATTTACCTGAAGTTAAAGAAAAAATACTTTTGGTGGGATTTAGAGAGATGCCAAACCTTCTACACTTCAGCAGAATTCTTTCTAGGTGTTTCAAGTGATCTTCTTCCCTCCTTGAGAAGACTGTTATGTCATCAAGATAAAAAACCACCATATTTTCCTTTTCTTCAGAAAAAAAAATATCCATTGCCCTCTGAAAAGTAGCTCTTGCATTCATGAGATCAAATAGCATCTTGGCGTACATGAAAGTACCCCATGGTGTAGTAAAGGTTGTTTTTTCCTGATCATCAGGATGTACATGGATCTGATTATAACCCGAAAAACCATCAAGCATAGACATTCTCTAAGCACCAACAATATTTTGAAAAATTTGGTCCATCTTTGGGAGTGGATAATTGTCCTTTAGAGAGGCTTTATTCAAATTTATGAAGTCAATACATATTCTGATTTCTCCACTCTTTTTCCTAACTAGAACCAAGTTCACAAGCCAATTTTAAAATTTGATTGGGACAATGATTTTGGCATCAAAGAGTTTCTTGACCTCCTTCTCAATCAAAGGCATGAGAAGTGGATTGATCCTCCTTAAATTCTGCTTGAAAGGCTTTTCATTTTCTTTTATGGGAATAGTATGTTGGATAATAGTGGGGTCATATTCTTTCAAATCAGCATAATTCCAAGAAAAAACATCTATGAATCTCTTCATCATTTCAACATATTTAAACTTCATATTAGCTGAAAGAAACTTTGAAAGTTTAATTATTTTGGGTATAACTATTGTACCAAGGTTACAGCTCTCAACTTCTTCATCATTAGCTTGTATCTTAGGTGATTTAAAAACATCATTCTGATCAAAAAGTTTTTCAAGAGGTATGAGTCCATTTGGTATAGAATTGTTCTTTAGTTGCAAAATTTCAGATTTCCCTATAGACTTAGCAAGCATATTTTGCCGATCTACTTGTATATTTTCAAACTCTTCTTTCTACTCAATAAAGTTCTTCACTTGTTGATCATCCTCAAAAACTTGCCAATGAGTAATATTATCAGGGATAACTGATCTATGGCGAATCTCAACCTCATATTTTTCTATGGAATGCATAGGAATAATGAAAATACTTGCAGAGACAGCGAGAGAATCAGCAATGGAATTGTGTTCTCTAGTTTTAACCATGAATGAGTAAGCTTGAGATTTTTCCAACATGTCCAAAACTAAGTTCCTATATGTCCTCATCCTTATATATTTTGTTTCATAAGCACCTTCAACCTATTTAATGACTAACTCTGAATCTCCAAAAACAGAAATGTTTTGAGCATTCATTCTTTTCAAAACCTCTAGGCCCAAAATCAAGGATTCATACTCAGCCATGTTATTCATGCAATCAAAGTTCAATTTATAGGAAAAGAATGTACTCTCATCACTTGGACTTGTGATCCAAATCCCTGCTCCTGCTCCTTCTCTGCTTACTGATCCATCAAAATGCAAAGACCACCAACCTTCTTCCTTCTTATCACTGACTTGTTGATCTTCTGTTTGCTGATTTTCAGACTGCTGAATTTCAAAACTCTAATTTTCTACTTTCATTTCCTCTTTTGCTTCATTATTCAACTCATTGAAAAGAATGGCAGATCCAATTTCAATATCAAGAGCATAAATTGGAAAATTTTGGGGTTTGTCTTTACTTCTCACCATTTATGTCATTCTTGTCTCTCGATACAATCTTCTTTTCTCACCAAAAATAGGAATGGTAGCATAAGTAAGGTCCAGCTACATTGTACCTTTGATTTTTGTTGCCCATGACCTTGACAATAGCATACCAAACTTCGGTGGAATGTCTGCTACCACGATGTCCATGACCACAGTCTTTGTAGTAACTTGTGTTAGACCAACAACACCATCCGTAATTAAACCAATGCATTGAACTCTTTTCGAATCGAAAGAAAACAATTCTTTATATGGCCTAGTTATTTCTAACCCCATTATTTCCATGATTACTTTGGGCATAAGATTGTGAGAGGCCCCAAAATCTAACATAGCATTATGCAATGTCATGTCGTGAATGCTAAGGCTCACATAAAAAGGAGGCACCTCCTCATTCTGTTCATCTTCTAGTCTTGTACCCAAGTATATGGTTGGATGACCTTCTAGTAAATTCAAGATATCATTAGCTCCTGGTTGTGAATTCAACATTTTAAAAATCCTGCTTCTATATTCATTTACCTTGAGAATATCAGCAATAGGGACTGATATTTTAATCTTAGAAATTTCATTCTCAAGGCTGAAAAAATAAATAGATTTTTCAGCTTCTTTGATAGGAAGAACAACTGGTGTATATTTCTTACCTTTAGCGACCTTGGGAGCATCTTTCTTGCCATCAGAAATCTTAGGTGTATCTTTCTTAGGCTATGTTTTGTTAGCAATGATAGTCACATTTCTATTTCTGAGATTGTATTGCTTTTGCATCTCAAAATTAGCATGTTGATACCCCTTTAGATAATCTGATGTTTCCTCTCCATGATTACTTTGGTCTGATTGATCATGTTCTTCTTTAGTCAAGAAAATTCCAGACATTTCCTCATCAAAACAGTGAATAGACTCTTCAGGAATTTCAGGATCATCTTCTTCATCAACCAAGTTATATTGGAAAGGAGGTCTCACTGGAGGATCAGACTACTGATTTCTGTTTTCCCTTGGCCTTTGTTGATTCCGAGGTCTCCTGAACTGAGGGTTTCTAAATTGAGGTTCATGTTGTGCAGGAGGAGAAGAGGTACTCCCAAAGGCCAACCTATCCATCAACTTTTCCATTGTTTTCATCATTGAATCCATCTTATCCTGGGAGGTAGAGGAGGAAGGCTTCTCTTCTTCTTTCAACTTAGTCTTACCCATTTTTGAATTTTTAGCTGCTATCAAATTAACCTCCACCTTCACTGCATCATTTTTCATTTCAACAAGTGAAGGGGATTCTCTTTCTCTCAGCAGTACAGAAAACTCATAGTTAAAAGCTTCAACATATCTCATCTGAGCCAAGGCTTGTGGTGGTTTCAAATGGGTAGGAATAGATTCATACACCTTGTTAAACGTTTTTGAAAAGTTTTGGACGGATTCATCAGAAGCTCTGTTCAGAGTGCTGTACTCGGTGAGGGCTTGTACTAGTCTCAGAAAATTATCTTCAAACTCATTCCAATTATGAATAATTCTAGGAGTAAGGGCTTTATACCATTTCCTAACTTCACCAATAAAACTCTGAGCAAACAACCTCAAATTAACATCTTCATCATCGACCTCCTCCCTGTCTATAAAATCATTAAATTGGTCCACATGTTCTTCTGTTGTAATGTCTTCATCACTTCCCCAAGTTTTGATTCTAGCAACATATTTGATAGGGAGGTCATGTTAGACAGCTAGAAGCACAAGAGGGGCATATCTAGCAGGTGTATCAGGTGGATTTCCAGCCATGGTTAGAGGGACTGTAGTAGCTTTAGGGATGGCAGAAATAGAGGATGAAAAACTGCTATGAAGAGGATTGTTTGGTCTTTGTGGTCTACTAACAATTAAACTCCAATTTAGAAGAGGTAAACCAGCTTTAATTTTCAACAATACTTCAAAAGGATCAAGCTCTTTGAATTTATCTAAACACTTTTTTTCCAACAACAACTCAGAAGTAACAGCTTCCCAAAATTCTTCTTTGTCTTCCTGTGTTACTAGAGTTGAGGTATCAGTACCTCTCTTATGCAAGTCTAAGATAATTTCAATTAGCTCTTTTTTACTTTCTGATCTAAACAAAACCTCTTGAATTTTATCATCAACTCTTTTATCTTCAAGACTTCTTAAAATTTCAAAGGGCAAGAATTTCGAATGTGATGGAGTACCTGATGTTTCAGAAATGCCTTGACTGCCTCTGGAAATGGTGTTTTGATTTTCCACGATGGTAGGTGGATCTAGGTCAGGATTAATCCTCGTGTATCTCCTTCTCAAAGCCACCTTTGATCATATAAACTTTGAATGGAGTTACCAAGGAAGATGCAGCCTCGAAAAACCTTTTGAGCTCCTGCTACCTTCAGAAGTTCAGCTTCAAAATCTCGGGAAAGTATAATCTTCAGACTCCCGGCAAACGCACCAAAATGTTATCACAAAATTAGACTTGATAGGCTTCTAATCAAATCAATCTCACGTAACTATTTTAAATCAACATTTTGATTAAGGCTTAGCCTCCTCAACCTGAGAGGGCTCTCTCAAGGGTTAATGATTTTTGATAGAAATATAGATGGCTAACTCTATGTGGGGTATTAACTAGATAAATGATATTTATTGGTTGCAAATCACATCAGAAAGTGCACATTGGGCTTATGGAGTCAAAATAGTTTCGGTAAAACCAAACAATATACTTAGCATGGAAGTCAAGGCATATCAGAGTTCTAGTCAACAGATACACATGTGAAACAGTAAAAAACATAGTCAGTTTGTCTATATAGGGAGTTAGAGCATCAACGATGAATTCTGAGTAACATAAACAAACACCACTGCCATAGGATAGTAATAATATGCAATTATAACAAGAACACACTAGAAATCTGTATGAATCTCAAGTTGGCTAAGTAGAAATCTTTGTATTAAGCTGAAAACTAGTCACTTACAATAAACACAGTCTCTTGCTAAAAATTTCCAACCTTTAGAATATTTGACTTCTTGATATTTAATAGATCATTTACAACATAAGATAACCTTATCTACAGCTAGATACATCAAAATCCTGACTCTTGACACCTTGCCTAACCATATGACATGGTATTTATTACAAAAGGATAGTTAATCCACTAAACAGTCCTATTACAAATAGGATTCAAACTCTTAATCACCTATCTATAACAAACTTATCTTAATTATATTACATTATTTGCCAAATGTATTAACACATGGTCGAATCTAGATGATTGGCTCCAAATATTAATGACCATAATGCTGGCCTCCATCAAAGTAGGAAACAGTCCCCTGTTTTCTAAGCATAGTGTCCTTTGCACTCTTGAAACACTCTGACCATCATAAACTCATAATTTCGAGATTATTTGCTATTATAAATTGAAGTAACACCTGCCCAAAATCCTCCCTAAGTTCCATCTGTCCAAAACCATCATCAAATTGTTCAAATGATCTGAAATAGACTTGCGCTACGAAAACTACATAGTTTCGTAGCACTTTTTGTAGCGCAACTCTTTTACCTTTTTCCCTTCAAAATTTTGATTTATTTCCTCCTGGACTATCTTCATTATCATTTAATACATCCTCCCTGAAAATTTCAATTCATAATTCATACTTTTTCCCTTCAAAAATTTATGAGAAAGAGTGAAAAAACTGCTACAACAGTTTCATAGCGCTTTTCACTCTTTTTACATTGTTTGCGCTACGAAACTGCTGAGTGAGCAGTTTTGTCCATTTTTTTTCAAAATTAAAACCATAAATGTTCCAAAGCTCAAAATAACACTGGTTTCATCAAATCAAAAAGTCATATGAGCTGAAAAACACAGTTTTCATGAAGTTCCTTCTTAATTTTCACTTGATTTAGCTTTTGACTTTTTAATGATTGTCATTATGCACCTTTGTTCTTTAACTCATCCTGAATCAATTTCAGTTGCTAATCAAAGTCCTTCACTTGATCTCTAAGTCCTCTATTACTGGCTCTCAAGTGAGTATTGATTACTGTTTGGTCAATTTAGTGTTTCCTAAATTGCTACATTAATTTGTCAATCCGGTATTCGTAAGCTGACGAAGTGTGGCGCACTATATGTGCAAGATAACCTATCTCTTACTTTTTGTCGTTTTTGGGTATTTTATTTATCTTGGGGGTTTTTATCTTGGTTGGTTTCCTAATGTGAGATGGAAATTCTAAAAGACAAGTATGGATATAAATGTTCAAGGCAATGATGTCCTTTATAATGATTTCCCAAACTTCAAACTTCAAAAGGGTTTTTAAAACATGCAATGAAAAAATTAATTCCTAAAAGAAAATGAAAATGTGCCACTATACTAGTCAAACAAACAGTGAACTATTGATCATGAAACCCATTACCCTTGCTGCTGTCTAAATACAAAAGAAACTGTGCTCAAAGAAATCCAAGAATTACAAGCAAAGTAAAGCTAAAATCAAATTACATCAACTCATATTCTGACCCCTCACCATTAGTCTCGCTATGGCTTTCGGAGGTAATCATAAACAACTTGAGCAATCTGATATCTAATTTGCATAAAAATAAACTAATATCAAATTACACACTCATACTTCAATCCCTCACCATTAGTCTCGCTATGGCTTTCGGAGGTAACTGATAATGACATGAGCAATTTAATATCTAACTTGCAGAAAAATAAACTAATATCAAACTACACACTCATACTTCAATCCCTCACCATTAGTCTCGCTATGGCTTTCGGAGGTAACCGATAATGACATGAGTAATTTAATATATAATCTAACTAATAAAGCAAATGTACAAAAAATGAAAACTGAATATGGGGTGCAAATGCAATGAATTAAGCTAACAATGAACTTGAGATGTCACTAATCTAAAACAATGCTGAACTACAAGTCATTATCAAACTTAAAACAGAACAACTGAGCATGAGTTAAGTGCAATTAAACTCCGGAGCATCCTAACTAAGCTATCATGCATTATTCTATGGAATTATACAGTCTGTTTGTCCATCATGATTGGTATTTTGGAAGAGTTCCTTCTTTTGGAAGAGGTTTTAGAACAATCCTGACTGTGTAATTAAGTGCAAATGCAAACATAAAGACTGAAAGCAATGAAAAACTAAGATATCATAGCCATCTCCTACCCATCATTATGATATTTTTGACAAGCGTTTAAGAGCAAGAACTACTATGGTACTTAGTGAAAACACACAACTAAAATGTTCAAGATCACAATCATGCTTAAGACAGTATAAAGATTTCTTGGAAGAGTTTCTTCTTGTGGAAGAGTGCTGAGCATAAGTATAATTGTGATGGTGAATAAAAGAGACTACAATTAAACCCTACAATACTATAGCCATTTCCCATTCATCATTATAATCTTTTGGAAGAGCTTCTTCTTTTGGAAGAGTTAGAATGAGTATAACTATAGTAGCTAATGAAAACAACTACAAATTCAACTTCAAAAACGTAAAGGCAGCTAGAATACTTATCTAAAATTACGCAAATAAATCCGTGCAAGAGGCAGGGGCCCTCTACCACCTGACGGAATCTAACTCCAAATCAAATCAACGCTTTCAAAACAACACTGTCTGCTTCATTAAAAGTGAAATAACTTGAACAGAGCACTCTGTGTCTTCAGAAATGTAGCACAGAATCTAACCAAAATCTAGAACAAAATCTAGCCTAGCTCTCGGTTTCCCGAGTGTTTATATAACAAATGTAAATAACAAGACTTGCAACAATTTCAGGAACATTGTCTTTCCTTATCGGAATCACATTAGGACTCTTGAAGTGGCTGCGTAAGAAGGAAAAAGACATCTGGACTGAGACAGTCCTAATAGAAGTCGGCCTTCCTAAATGTGTTCCCACGTTCCAAAGCCATACCCAGAATTCGTTTCTTCCTTCATGGTGAGCAAGGAACCATGTAGACATGACGTGGAATATGCCCATATGCGTTTTTTCTTGAGAGGCCACCTGGAACATACTAAAACGTGAAGACAACTGCAGAATCGCCGGTTAGCTACGGAATGTCTGCATTCTGCAGCTAGTTCCGGTCAAAATGCATTACAATGACAAAAATCATAAAACTTAGCAAGTCAGTCATATTAATCATTCTAAAGGTAGTTTTAACTAAATTCATTGATCAATTGGGTCTAGGATAGCAATGGACAAAGGAAAATGAGGTAAAGTAAGATGAAAGAAAGCACAATTTTGAGGCTCAACATACCCCCACTGCTGTCTCCTTGCATGTCCTCATGCAAATTATCCTATGAACTCAGAGGCTTCTGCAAGAACATCTAATCCTCTCCTTCTCCTTTGTCTGGAAGCTAAAGATCTTCTGGGTTTTCTGATAACAAGTTTGAAACTTAGGTTGGTAAGTGCCCTGATTAGCTTCTTGTTCCTTTGCTTCAACTTTTCATTGGTCTTTTCCACTTTGTCTATATGTAGGGATAAGGTTGAGTTCATATCAGTTTTGAGCTTGACTTGATCTTTGAGAATTTCATTCTCATTTTTGATGTGTCTATTAAGTATTTCCAACTCATACCTATCCCTTCTTAATACATCTATTTCAGACAATGGAGGACTAGGGGTTCTCTCCTTACTTTCTAAAGCTCTCCTTTCCAAAGTTTCCACATAGTCATAAATTTCTTGTTGAGCGGGGTCAATTTCAGGGGTTCCTTCATTAAAATCCTCTTCAACATCTTCTTCAATGGATGTTTCCTCATCTTCTATATTAATCACCCCTGTTTGTTTGATTTGAGTTTTCTTTAGTTTCCCCTTTAGTCTGTGGCTTCTTCTTGGCTGAGAAGATCCCTCTCCTTTCTCCATGGCAGATTTCCTGATTACCTTTTCTTTCTTAAGTTGTCTCTTGATTTGAGTCAACTTCTCTGAGATGATTTCCTCACTACTTTCCTGGACTGTTTGTCAATTTCAACTTTTGAGGCCCTCCATTTTCTACTTCTCTTTGTAGGCTGTGGTTCCGGTGAGGGTTCTTTTGGCTCTTCAAAATGATTTCTTATCAAGAAATTGTCCCATGTATCATTTGTTTTGGCTAAATGATGTTCAACCAAAATTTTAATCAAACCATGATGATATAAAGTTGTCTCTAAAAATTGAACCCTTCTTTGAACACAAGAAGCCATCTTTTTCAAGCTTTGAAGCAAGAAATAGGGTAGGTTTAAGTCTTCCCCCAGAAAATGCATTATCAGTCTAATGTGGTAGACATAAAATGTACCATATCTACCCTCACATGTAATAAATTTTTGCAGAAGAAGTAATATGTTTCTCCATTTATTTTTCAATGCAGAACTTGGAATTCCTTTCTTAAATACAGTGACATCCATACCTGGTGATTTTAGAATTTGCTTCCAGGATTCATTGTGGAATTCTCTGTTTTTGAACCATCTCTCTCCATTTCTAAGCAACCCTGTGCTTTTGCAATGAAAACTTCAGTGACAGTAAATTTGACATCTCCCACTTCAACTTCAGTTCCTTGAAATGATCTTGCAAATGTTTTAGTGACTTCTTTGTGGAAGCCATTAAATTTCTCCAAAAATTGAAGCCGTCCTATCTATTGCAACATTTCTTTGCATTGAGGGTAGCCTTCTAAGTATTTTGAACCCACTGGTTCAGTTCTTACAATGAAACCCATAATTGCTTCTTCAATGTTCAGATTAACACTCTTCTACCCACAGAAACAATAACTTTCACCTTCGAATTGAAATGGCTTCAAGTTCTTAATGAAAATGGCTTCAAACTTGAATATTACCGATTGCTTATATTCAAAACTTCAAATTTTGGTGATATACCTCTGGTTGACAATGAAAACGGCTTCAAAACTTCGCACTGATATGCCTCTGTTGACAATGGAACTTTGGACTGGTATGCCTCTGTTTGATAGTGACAAATGGCTTCAAATTTCCCACACTACTATACCTCTGTCTCTCGGTGGCAAATAGCTTCAAATTCCCATACTGCTATATCTCTGTCTCTTGGTAACAAATGGCTTCAAATTCTTCAATGCTATACCTCTATCTCCCGGTGACAAATGACTTCAAATTCTTCTCTGCTATACCTCTGTGTTTATAGTGATAATGCTCAATCTCTGCCCACAGTGATACTTTGTCTGCCCACGGAATCAAATGGCTTCAAATTCTCACGCTGCTATACCTCTGCGTTTACAGTGATAATGCTTTGATATTCAAACTGATATCCTTTTGCTCTGCTCTCGGTGATAAGAATATCTCTGTCTACGGAATGAAATGCCGGCTACAGAATGGAGTGATGGCAGTGGTCACGGAATGAGGTAATGGAGTGAGGTGGAGGAAACGAATTAATGATTGAAAAGACGGCGGAGATTTTTACAACGGCAAAGAGAATCATCATTGAATGATTTGGTTAAGAGACGTGAAGAATTCAAATACTTCGGCCATTTTAACCGCTTAAATGATGTCGGGCATGGAATTTGAAATGAGAGATTTTAATCCAAAGTCTGTGGAGGGTTTATTGGTCTTGATCAATAAAAATAATTAAAACAACCTTTTCGAACAATTCATAACTAAAACTATGCTAAACTTTATGAAATGCCATTATAATCTAAACTTGTTACCTTTGCTTTTCATTTGATTTTTGTAGTCTTTGTCTTCTTTGTTCTCCTTTGGAAGAGTCTTCATAATTCTTCTTGATGCTTCTTATTCATGGATACACTGGATCATTTTGTTGCAGTTCTAATGTCTGCTGATCAATGCCTTCAGGATTTGTAGCTGCGGAATGTCTGGCTAGCTGCGGAAAGGCTGATCAGCTGCAGAATGTCTGTTAAGCTGCAGAATGTACCTGTAGAGCATTTTGATCATGGAATGGAGTGTTTTTTGAATATAGGTGAAATGTTATATGGTATGAATGAAGATGGATGATGAGACATGATATGTATGAAGTGGATGATGAAATGGAATGGATTCAGTTTATGAAATGGAGTGAAAGAACATAAGAACTGCCCTGCAATCCATGACATGTTTTATTCATTTACAACAAGACATCAAACTTTAAATTTTGACATGAAAATGAGATGGATGGAGGATGGAATGAGATGAATGAAACATGGAATGAAGTGGAACATGAATGAATGAAATGGAGTATGGATGGATAAGTGAATGGAATGAAATGAAATGAGATGGATCATAAGCACTATGGATCTGAACTTATGATTTTGTAACAACTGCTTGTAAAAACAAAAATGGGAAAAGTTAGAGTGTCAGAGAGACTCTGATTTTCACCCTATCTTTTCTGTATAAACATGCCAATCAATGATTGGTTTTCATGTTTATACCTTTATTTTTATTTTTATTTATTTATTTATTTATTTATTTTTTTTCAAAGAGAAATGCTTCAGAAAATTTAATCAAGTTGATGAAGAAGAGAGATTCTTCTTCATTAACTTCACATCACTACTTTCTTGGAACTTCTTGACAAATTCTTCTCTTGAGAGTGGTTTGTGATATAGCTTCAATCTATGACCATTCATAAGAAAAGTGACCTCTTCTTCATCTATAGTTCTGATTTTTACTACCCCATTATCAAAAATTCGAACAATTTCATATGGCCCAAGCCAATGTGTCTGAAATTTCCCTTGAAAATCCTTGAATTTTGAATCAAACAAGAGAGCCCAGTCACCCTCTTTGAATTTCTTCTCTTTGATGTACTTGTCATGCCATCTAGCCCTTTGCTGTTGGAGTAGACTTGTTTTCTGAACTGCATCTTGTCTGATCTCATCCAATTCATTAATCTGCTCCAATCTATGCTTTTGTGCCTCCGTTAAATCAAGTCCTAGCTGAATTGCCATTTTGAAAGTTTGAATCTGGAACTCTATGGGAAACAAAACTTGCTTTCCATAAACAAGTTCATAAGGAGTATGACTTGTTGTGTTTCTCCATGTAGTTCTATAGGCCCACAAGGCTTCAGGAAGCCTATCTACCTAATCTCTTCTATGTAAATGAACAATCTTTGTTAGGATTCCTTCAATGACCTTATTAGTGGATTCCACTTGACCATTTGCTTGTGGATGATAAGGAGTAGATGTTCTATGTCTGATTTTGTACTTCTCCATCATTTGCTCCACTAGCCTTGATGTAAATTGAGCTCCTTGATATGTAACAATTTCCCTTGGGACACCAAAACGAGTAAAAATATCCTCAAAAAGAAAAGTAACTACAGATGATTCATTAGCAACAAGTAATGGTTTAGCTTCTACCCACTTAGTAACATAATCGGTGCAAACTAATATATATTTCTTTTGTCTTGATGGAGGACTAATAGGTCCTACAAAATCCAAAGCCCATTTTTCAAAAGGTTCAATGTGTACCTGAGGTTGTAATGGCATCTCACCTAAAGGAGAAGGTTTCCCTACCCTTTGGCAACTGTCACACCTTTTGACATACTCTTTAGCATCTTTAAACAAAGATGGCCAATAATATCCTAAATTAAGGATCTTATAGGTTGTCCTCTTATCTGCAAAGTGTCCGCCACAAGGTTCGTCATGACATGCCTTGAGAATCTCAGGCATCTCATCTTCACGAACACACCTTCTAATGATCAAATATGGACCTGTCTTGTACAACTCATTAGCGACCCATGAATATTTTGCACTATCATTAATGATTTTTCTTTTATCCCTTGCATTCATAATCGAAGGAAATTTTCCTAAAACTAAATAATTAGCAATATCAGCAAACCATGGAGTTTGAGTAGAGATTGCAAAAAGATATTCATCGGGAAATTGATCTTCAACCGGAGTGTCATCTTTGATATTTTGGAGTCTAGATAGGAAATCAGCTACTGTGTTTTGTTTTCCAGGCCTATCTAGAATAGTAATGTTGAATTCTTGTAAGAGCAACAACCATCTTATAACTCTGCCATTAGTGATTGATTTGTTCATTAAGTATCTAATTGCAGAATGATCAATGTGAACAAAAGTTTCATAGCCTGTTATATAGTGTCTAAATTTGTTTATGGCATGAACAACAGCTAAAAACTCTTTTTCAGTTACAGTATAGTTTAACTCTGCAGGAGTCAAATTTTTACTGGTATAATAGATGGCATAAGGAATCAAGTCTTTATGCCCCAATACTGCTCCTAGAGCTGTATCGGAGGCATCTGTGGAGATATGAAAAGGTAACTTCCAGTTAGGTCCCCTTAATATAGGTGCTTCAGAAATTTTGGTTTTTAGGGTTTCAAAAGCTAACTGGCAATCAGAAGTCCATTTTAATTCACAATATTTGGTGAGTAATTTGAAGAGTGGAGATGCTATTTTGGTGAAGTTTTCTATAAATCTCCGATAATACCCTGTAAATCCTAGAAAACTTCTAACATCTCTTTGACAACTTGGAATGGATAGGTTAGAAATGACTTCAACTTTTGCCTCATCAACTCTAATCCCATCCCTTGAAATGTGGTGTCCTAAAACAATACCTTCGGTAAACATCATAAAACATTTTTCATGACTAAGTGAAAGGTTTGCTTCTTGACATCTTTTTAAGACTTTTTCCAAGTTTTCTAAAGCCTCTTCAAATGTATTCCCATAAATTGTGAAGTCATCCATGTACACCTCTACACAATCATGTATTAGATCCGAAAAAATTCCTAATACTGCCCTTTGGAATGTTGCAGGTGCATTGCATAATCCAAATGGAAATACTCGGTAAGCATAGGTACCCCAAGGACAGGTAAATGTGGTTTTATCTTGGTCTTCAAGTGCTACTTGGATTTTATTGTAACCACTAAACCCATCTAAAAATGAAAAGTACTTTTTGCCAGCTAATGTATCTAATACTTGATCTATGAAAGGTAAGGGAAAATGGTCTTTAAGAGTAGCTTTATTCAGTTCTCGGTAGTCAACACACACCCTCCATTTTCCATTTTTCTTTGGCACAATTACGAAAGGAGAAACCCACTGACTATCTGAAATAGGATAGATGAAATTAACATTTAACAATTTTTGCAATTCCTCTTTAACAATTTCCCTAAGATTTGGATTCATCCATCTCTGAGGCTGTCTGATTGGTTTGCAATTTGCCTCTATATAGATGTGATGAGTACAAGTCTTGGGACTTATCCCTTTCATGTCAGTGTATTCCCATGCATATGCAGAAGAATGTCTCTGTAATACTTTGACTAACTCTTCTTGTTGAAATTTTCTAGGTTCTTGTTTATGTTCAAAGTTTTGCCTGGGAAAATTTCACTTGTAGAGCTACCAAATTTGTCCATAGAATGAAGAGACATCTTCCTAGATGAAAAAAACTCAATATTGGATCCCTCTTGAAATGATTCATGTTTGTGTTCTGGAGAGGATTCAAAGTTTTCTAGAGTATTCAGAATTTGATTATCTTCACTAATTTCTGAAATTGTGAAGAGTGGTTGTAAATCTTCTTCATCCTCTATCCATTGAGTGTCATCTAGACCTATAATTGTCCTAGCTGGAGGATATAAAGTGAACTTCTTTGTTGAACTACCATCAGAAATATACATATCATCGGACCTACAACTAATAAAAGCATCAGCTGTAGCCAACCAAGGTCTTCCTAATATAACAGGATGGCCTCCTAGATTATTCTTAGGAGTTAGGATCATGAAATCCACGGGGTACTCCCAAGAATCTAGGGACACTAGAATGTCTTCTATTACCCCATCTGGTCTGATCACAGATCTATCTGCTAATTGTAATAGTGTGGGTGTAAAGAGAAGATTAGGAAGTTTCAGTTTGTCCATGATTTGTCTACTCATGATATTTATTGCTGCTCCTAAATCAATGAGTGTGTTTGAATTTCAATTCCATTGATGTGAGTTTTGACAACTGGATTTCCTGGGTCAAGATACTTTGGAATAGCAATCTTGCCCATCATAATGTCTGCTATTTGTCCTACCAGTTGAATTTTCTTGGTTTCTCTTATTCTTTTTCTTGTTGTCTTCATACTCAACTCCTTTATTGTTTTAGCTAAAATTGGGATTTCCTTGATGGCTTGCAATAATGGAATTTTAATGCAAACATTTCTCAATTCATCTAAGAAATCATAATTAGGCACCATGATCTGTTTTTCTACACCTCTATCGATTTGTAATCTTTCCGGAAAGGGAGGTATAGAAGTAGATGTGGATGGTTGCTCTAATACAGGAGTTGGATTTATTGGATCTTTTTGTTTTAGTTTTTCAATGTGTGGGTCTTGAAAGGATGTGTCTTCCTCAAGACTTTTATTCACCCGTAGGGAGTCTTCCTCAGAATTATCTTGCTCTTGTATGATCACAGAAGGTTTCCTCTTTTCAAGTATCCTTCCAGACCTAAGTTGAACATCACTAAGGTCTAGAGGAGTAATTAAATAAGTTGGAAACTGTTGGCCTTCTATCATATATGTATTCTGAGGGTTCTTATTATTGGGGTTTGGTATGGGTTGAGCTGGCAATTGATTGGATTTTTGAGGGAATATCATGTATGTATTTTGAGGGTTCTTATTATTGGGGTTTGGTATGGGCTGAGCTGGAAATTGATTGGATTTTTGAGGGAATGGTAGTGGAAGTGGTTGATTTTGATGAGATTGGTTCGGATGATGTTGTTGAGGATTTTGTTGAAAATTTTGTTGAAGATTTTGAGGAAAATTTTGTTGAGGATTTTTAGGATAAAAATGTGGATATGGTGGATAGGATGGTGGATACTGATAATATGGAGAGTATCTTCCAAAGGGACCTTGTGATCCTTGTGCCCAAGCTTGAGATTGATTTTGAAATTGGGGCCAAGGTTGCTGCCAAGAATTCCAAGGTGGAGATTGATTATACATTTGATCATGGAATCCTTGTGTCTGAGATCCCTGCCAAGGTCTTCTAGATACAAAGTTAAGAGATTCTGTGGAGTCTGTAGGAGTTTCCTCTTGAAAAACAGCCTTGAGACCAGGAAGAGAAGGACAATTCTTGGTCTCATGTTTCTCAGAACAAATAACACAGGTTTCTACAACTTTTACATCTAGAGGACACTCTCTCAAGGCATGTTTATTCCTACATTTGGGACAAAAGATTGCCAAGGCATCAGATTCAGCCTTTTGCTTGTTTTGTATCTTGAGGGTGTCTATTTGTTCACTAAGACTCCCTAAGATGTCAGATTTGAAATCATCAAGCATGTGTCCTATTTCTGATCTACTTACTGTCCCAGAAGCAGACTTACTTGCCCTTGCAAGAGCAGGATCTCTTGGACCTTTTACAGTTTTAGATTTCCCTCTTGAAAGGTTGATACATAACTCAGATATTTCAGGTAATGTGAGTTGTGATATATCCCCTTTCCCCATCATGTTAAGGATATCCAACCATTCATCCCTAATGGTTTTCAACAAAAGAGATTTTAAAGTGTCTTGATCTAGGTTTTCCATTTGTGCCCTTTTTATGTTGTATTTAAATCTTTCCAACAAATCTTCTAAGTTTTCATCTTCTTTTTGTAACATCTTGAACACTTCTTCCTTATGATTAACCGGCATACAATAATCCAAGTATCTCTATAGAAATGCTTGTTTCATGTCTTCCCATGTTCTAATAGAACTACTGTTTAAACTCATAAACCACTTCAATGCTTCTCCTTTCAGAGTTGAAGGAAATAATTTCAATTTTTGAGCATCTTGTAGATAGTCATAAGTTCTACACAGTACTTCAAATTCGAATAAGAAAGTTTCAGGATCCTCAGTTTTAAGTCCATAGAAGTTCGGAAGGACAGAAGGTGAAATGTTTTTCATGGTTGTATTGGTTTCTTCATCAAGTATAGGGAACCCAAAAGAGATTCCTATTCTACCTCTTCCTCCTTCTACACCTCTACCTCCTTCTCCTCTTCCTCCTTCTCCTCTACCTCTACCTCTACCTCCTCCAAACAATGTGTGTTCTCCATTAACAACTCCTCCTCCTCCTTCTTCTGCCATGGTTAACTCTCCTGTGGAAGTAGAAAGGTTTGTG
The DNA here is from genome assembly GCA_034641835.2 of Pinus albicaulis. Taxonomy (NCBI): domain Eukaryota; kingdom Viridiplantae; phylum Streptophyta; class Pinopsida; order Pinales; family Pinaceae; genus Pinus; species Pinus albicaulis. The sequence continues at coordinate 115,417,633 of CM076582.1, forward strand.
TCCCTGACAGGAGTTTTTAGATCTTCTTCTATGGCAGGTTCAGTGGATGAAGTGGAAGGTTTCTCTAATGGAATAGGTGACCTTAGATCTTCTAGAAGTCCAGGATCAGTAAAGGATGGAAGATTGATTTGAGTTGAAGGTGTACTAGGTCTGGATCTAGATGAAACAAGTGGTATTCTAGAAATCAAACTTCTGCCTCTGCTGCTTATAAATCTTCCCCTTGAATCTCTCTCCCTACGCATAAAATTGTTTTTGGATGCTAAGAAACAAAGGTTACCTAGTTTTCACCTCCCCAGCAACGGCGCCTAAATGTTGGGTCTCAATCTAGTCTCCTAAACTGAGCTCATTTAATTATCAACCAGGATTTGTAAACTGCTGAAGTGAAGTGTACCATATGTACCTAGGTGCTTGTTTCCTAATGCGTTGTATGTGGTGTTTTGTGATGTTTTTGGTCTTTTGTGATGATTTATGATGTTTTTGGTCTTTTGATGTTTTATGCTCACAATGAAAATGCCTAGAAAACTAATGGAAAGAAGTTGGTGGTCAAAAACAGAGTTAAGCCTAATGTATGGAATGGTAAATGCAATTGGAAACAATGAAGCAGAATCTGAACTATGACTAAAATAAAAGCAAAAGCTTGATAATGACTTCTTAGGCAAATGACACAAACTAAACTTGAAAAATGATCACTAAATATGCAAATCCTCTAACTAAACAGTTAAACACTAATGATGCAATACTCTGTCCTAAGCTCTTTTATTCTATGATTAATTCCTAGTTCTACTCTGCAATTTAATTGAATGTCACAGAACTTATACTCAAGAAGTTATTGGTTTCTTGTTCAAAATAGTTCTTTTGAGGAAGAGCTCTGTTTATAAAATGATGAGGAAATTACAGAGAGGTTTCAGACCTTATAGTGATGTTGTCTTCTGTTCCTATGGCTATAGATCAGTTGTAGTTTTTAGAACAAGAAGATGTTTGTGAATAATGAAGGCTGTCTTGTTAATCCTAACAACTATAGTAATCTATTGTGCAATGGATGACAATTTGAATATGAGATGCAAGTGCAATGAGTTAATCTAAGAATGAACCTAAGATGCTACTAAACTAGAACAATGCTGAACTATAAGTCATCATCAAACTTGAAACAAAGTAACTGAACATGAATTAAATGCAATGAAACTCCAGAGCTTTCCAACTATACTAACATGCATTATTCTATGAAGTTACACAATCTATTTGTTCATCATTAATGATATTTTGGAAGAGTTCCTTCTTTTGGAAGAGGTAGAACAATTCTGACTGTGTACTTGGATGCAATTGCAAGCAAATAGACTGAAAGCAAATGAAAAACTAAGTTATCACATCCATACTCTACTCGTCATTATGATGTCTTGGGAAAGTGTTTAAGAGCAAGAACAGAGATGATACTTAGTACAAACACACAACTAAATCATTCATTATCACGGTCATGTCTTGAACTTCTTAAGGATGTCTTGGAAGAATTTCTTCTTGTGGAAGAGTGATTAGAACAAGTGCAACTGTGATAGTGAATAGCAAAAACTACAACTAATTCCTACAGTACTATAGCTTTTCATCATTCATCATTATAATCTGTTGGAAGAATGTCTTCTTGTGGAAGAGCTGGAATGAATATAACTACAGTAGCTAGTTAAAACAACTATAAGTTCAACTCCTAATCCTACAATACCATAGTCATTCAACATTCGTCATTATAATCTGTTGGAAGAGTGTCTTCTTGTGGAAGAGCTAGAATGAATACGACTATAGTAGCTAAAACAAAACAACTACCAATTCAAATGCAAAACATAAAGGCAGCTAGGAAAAATTATCTAATTTACGCAAAAGAAATCCGTGCAAGAGGCAGGGGCCCTCTACCACTTGACGGCATTCAACTCCAAATTAAATCATGCCTTCAAAATAACTTTGTCTGCTCCATTAACGATGCAAAAGTTTGAACATAACACTCTGTGTCTTCAAAGACGTAACACAGAGTTTTTAAACAAAATCTAGCAGCAAATCTAACATAAAATCTCTAACTAAGCTCTCGGTCTACTCAAGAGTTTATAAAGCAAATGCAAGTAACAATAATTACAACAATTTAGGAATAATTTCTTTCCTTATCCGAATCATATTAGGAGTCTTTGAGGTGGCTACGTGAAGAAGAAAAGACATCTGGACTGAGACAGTCCTAGTAGGAGTCTTCCTTCATAAATGTGTTCCCACGTGCATAATCGTACCCAGAATCCATTTCTTCCTCCATGATGAGCAACGAACCATGTAGACAGGACGTGGATCATGCCCATATGCGTTTTTTCTCAAGAGGCCACCTGGAACATACTCAAACATGAAGGTAGCTGCAGAATCGCCGGTTAGCTACGGAATGTCTGCATTCTGCAGCTAGTTCCTGTCAAAATGCTTAACAATGGCAAAAATCACAAAATTCAACAAGTCAGTCATGTAAATCATTCTAGAAGTAATTTTAACTATATTTATTGATCAATTGGGTTTAAGATAGAAATGGACAAGGGAAAATGAGGTAAAATGAGGTGAAGGAAAGCACAGTTTTGAGGCTC